>JXSR01S000682.1:77786-98352 GCA_000969725.1 Ophiothrix spiculata | reverse complement strand
CCGGGGTTCCCAACTTGGTAAGCTACCACTGCTGGTTTGTTATGACACTGTAACAATTCATTCAAAGCACCGCCGTAGATGAGTCATCTATTCATCTACACCACTAGGGGGTATGTACACCAAAGTCAAGTGCTAGTTGTTACCTTCTGGTCTAAATATTTCAGATTTTCAGATCAGGTGTTTTCATCGTAAAAAAAAATTGTAATTTTGCATTGGGAGTTCGGAGGGTTTTTTTTATCAAGTGCTGCCCTTGATGCAATTTATATGCAACTTGAAGACTAAATGTGGGAGGGTGTTGATGGCTAGGGGTACTTGTAGGAAAAAGAGTGGCATACTGTAAAACAAGAAATATTTGCTAGCAATTTAATTTCGCTTATACCCCAAAATCGCTAATATTAATGATTTCAATGGCATGCTGATGCAATTAGTGAAATTAAAATGCTGCTAAAAACCCCAGATTCTGAAATTTGCTAAATTTTCTTTCCGAAAATATTTCTTGTTTTACAGTAGTCAGACTTTCAATATTGGAGTGTAACACTTTTTATTTTAACCAATCTCAAAAATATGAGATTTACAAAGTTTTAAATTAGTCCAGATTTCAAAAATAGATATCGATTAAATTTGAACATAACATAACATATCAATAATTCAATGATATGGATTACATATATACGAATTACAGTAATCAAACAAACACATTGCGATAGAATTAAACACCAAGATAGCATCACACATTTTCAAACTCTATTTTGTTGTACTAAACCAGATTTCTAGACTTGTTATGGAATTTATAACAATCAAGCGCCTTTCATTGTATTTTGCAGGTTCTTTGTTATACCGAGGGTCTACATGGAAGATGGCACTTCAACGACATCAGGGCGGTATTTTCCAGAAGATATCTACTACAAAACACAGCATTGGAGATCTTCTTAGCCAACAGAAGTAAGTTCAGATAATCCAATTCAAAAGTGTATCTTGATTTCAAAATGCTGCTGAATTCTACAAAATCCTAACAGTAGAAAATGAGGAAAATAGTGTGTGACTGTGAATAAAAATAGAGTCCAAATAGGCCTATACCACAATTGGAATCCCATAACCAGAAGTTTAAAAACAGGGTGGTGACTAATAAACAAAAATTCCCTTTTTGGTTCACTTAAAACTAATTTTTACGTTTAGAAAAGTTAAAGACTTTGGTATTTTTGTGCCTAAAATCATTGTTCACTAATAAACAAATAAGTTTTCGGGAAGTTTTGAGGGTTCTTTGGGAACCTTTGCCCAGAGGAGGAGGGGCAACCACACCTCCACACTTCTCTTTTTACAGGCTTAACCAGAAGATATGTATTTGCACTGACAGGGGCTGCACAATTGCAATCCCTAAAGGATTTTCCAAAAAAGGAAGCTAATTATATGTATTTGCACTGACAGGGGCTGCACAATTGCAATCCCTAAAGGATTTTCCAAAAAAGGAAGCTATTGATAATTTTAATATAAAATGCTGAAAAAATTACAAACTTTGTGCAAATTTTAAGATTTTATGTCAATTTTTAGGCAAAATAAATGAAATTCAAGGTTTTATACCGATTTTTAGATGATTCTTTTTCATGAAACATGAATTTGACCTGATATCGGGACAGTAGAGGTGTTTGCTCCTTGCTGGCTTACATGCCTTCCTACAGCCCCACACACTGTCAGTTTTGGTTTGTGTTAACACTTTTTTCAATCGTTAATAGTGGACTAGGCTAGTTGATGCAAAATGGCAGATCAGCATTATTCAAAATTTTATGAAACGTATTAAAATTGTTTATGTTTGTTTTACTTTTCCAGCATCGGTTATGTTCAACTTACCCAACAAAGCAACCGTAAAGAAAGTGGTTCACACATTACCAAGGGTAGGAGTTGGGCTGAAGTATGGTATTCCACCCTCAAGGTGAGTGGTAGGGGAGGAGTAAAGGTAGCCCTGTTTACAGTGCCTTGTCCTACATCCACTCAGTGTCCAACATCCCTTAGCCACACTGAGCTGATTACCTCTCGCCAAGGCAGCGCGCAAAGGCCCGTTGCTGGGTCCGTGGGAGGGGCGATCAGGGGAACGGTACTAGTCCCCTTGAACTTAAGTGTAGTATTAGGTGAGTAGTAGGGAAAAAGGTAAAGAAAGTAGTTTATTAATTACTGATACCCTGGTCACATAACCTCGCTGTGAGGTTGCAGTGTGTTTGTTTTAGATGTTACCCAGATCCCTCGACTAACCCTTACTACTGACGCCCCCTCCCTATCCTTCTCCACTGACCAATTTCCTCTGTGTCTAGTAATTCTTCTGACCAATATAAATGTAGTGACCAAATAAGGAGTAACATGCATGGTGTTATGCACAAATAATGAATCGCACAAGTGTAAGATCATCTTATTTAAAGAGTAAGATACAGTACACAAGAAAGTCCGCAATAACCCTGGGATAAAACCTTTTGAAATTGTGTCCAACACTGTTGATATCAGTTCAAATGTGTCCGACACTCCTTTCTGTGCTATGCCACTTTAAGTATAGAATAAACCTCTAGGTGAGTAGCAACAAAACTAGCCAAAAATAATACCAAAATCATGAATGATTCATTTACCAAAATATCAATACGCAGTGGTTTGGTCCTAATCAATCCTAATCAATAATTATTAGTCTCTTACACAATTCAAAACCACCAATTCTCAATGTTGAAGAATACAAGTGATATGCTATGGATCTCGTAACAGAGTCTGATTGCTTGTTGCATAGTTCAAGGTTTATAGAGTATAGGTGAGTAATGGTTGGGGTACGAAAGAGAGTGTCAAAAAGTCGTAGGATTTTGAGGAAATGCTAAAAAGGAATAAATTTAAAAATGGCATATTTTACTAAAAATTGATTGATGTGGTGACACTGCTGGTTCAAAGTCAAGGTTAGAGATTAATGGTAATCCATCAAAATCTGACAAGAACTCATTGTTCATTTACAAATCTAATTCTACCACCCATCAAAATATTTTAGGTTTATGAGATTTGTCCTTTGTTCAGTTTTTATTGTTTAGGTACAAATCCCTTCTTTATCTACATGAACTCATAAACTTGCAGAAAGGATGTTCAGATTTTGTGCATATAGATACCGGGAACCTTTATTGCATACCATAGGTAATATTCATGGATACATGCATTCATTTCTCATATCCAAGTTCCATAATTAAATTATCAGCTTTTGTTCAAGTGCATTGTGAAGCATAAACTTTCAACCAATCAAAACAAAGGTGTCTTTATGAGTGTTTTAGCAACTTCAAACAATAGAGGGCAGTAGTCCTGTTTTAAAGTCAGACCATACAGATCATGTCCGTGTTTGGCTGTAGTTGATTATTGAATTACACATAATATTACTATTGTTGAAAATTTATATGATGGCCAGATGAAGCCCTATTTGTTTATTTATTTATTTTATGTGTTGTATGAGGATTCAGTGGGTAAAATAAAAAAGAGAAAATGTCTTTCCATTTTGTAAAATTGCAATTATGCCTATAACTTGTTTATAAATATTTTACAGAAGATGAATCTAAATGAAAATGTTGTAATAAAGCCTTTGAGGAGCGATTTGTGATCATTGGTTGCCCAAATGCAAGAAAACATAAAGAAGTCCTTTTTTCATAGAAAATGAGAGATGTCCCTGTTTTCCCTTACATATCATTTTATACATTAAACATGCCAAATATGATGCTAAAAAAGAGTATTCAGAGTAGTTAAACTATAAAAAATAGGCCCCTCTTCCTCTTTTTTTTCTCAAAATCCCAGAGAAGAAACATAGGGCTTACAATATATTTTACTTTTCCTCAATACACACCACAGTTCCTCAAATAATTTCAGGATAAACAATTCTTAATTGCCTATAAATTTCAAATTTTTTTGAAAAGCCTTGAAGATTTCCAACAATGTTTGATAAATTACTGATTATTTCAAATGAAAGGCTACAATTAGTCTTTGATACTAAAAGTATCTTTGATAAATTTTGAATTCAAATATTAACCTTATGATGGTCAATGTTTTCCATTTTACAGACGTGTGTCCTTAGCTAATGCTAAACAACTATTCAAATCCTCCAACATGACTCAAGCATGGCAGAGGAGAGAGATATCCAACTTTGAGTACCTCATGTATCTAAATACAGTTGCTGGTAAGTTGGTCATGTGACTACAAGAACATTGTAAGTGAAAGGGGCATTTGAAAAGTCAAAAATTTGAATTTTATTTTGTTTGTTGATCTTGGTGTGAGACTATTCTCTAAACATATTTATTGATGTTATATATTAAAACAGAGCCAAAGATTTGTTTGTAAAACATTCCTTTCACATCATAGATTCCAATGCCCCTTGAAATAGCTACCATTTCTCATAATATTATATTACATACTATATAGTCTCCAGTCTTTAGTCAGTGGCTCTTGAAATGGTTCAGGTGACGGTAATTCCACCTGAAAAAAATCATATTTCAAAAGAGCCACTGACATATGGGAGTTAAATTTTTTCAGTATTTGTTGGAATTCAAGTGACATAGTATTAAATTTTTTTATTTATTTATAACAATTGGCAAAAGCCATGACACATCCAATAGTGAGAACACTAAATTAAAGGGTTGCCAAAACATAACATATGGCAACCATTGCATATTATACAAATATTTTTGAGGGGCATGGTTTAAATTATTTTCCCGAGGTGATTGAATATGCCCGAAGCAAAGCTGAGGGTATATTCATGGTTTTGAGATCACAGAGGGGAAATAATTTTAACCATACCCTGAACTAAAAGCAGTCAATATTTGTTTTACATACCAAATAGTCCTCTGGTTGGTTTAAAGAACCATTTTAGCACGCAAAACGCAGAATGATAATTTACGATATTTGTTTCTCCTTTCAGTGCTGACCGCGTCATATTGTGCGCACAAGATAACTAGCATACGCACTGCAGTGCGTGTTTGACCACGTATGCTTAAAGTCACGCGTGTAAAGCTCGAGTTACATGACCCAAATTATATTGAGCGGGCCTAGTGAAAATATGCCGCGGGCATAGTAAATTTATAGGGCCTAGTTAAATGCAGGCTTTCACTTTTAACCAATCAAAAGACAGAAATCTATATATGAGATATATAAACAACTTTATTTCATTGATTCTTTTGACATGACCAGAGAGGTATGTGCTAATAACACCAAAGTGAAGAGTTTGGATGTGGGCAAATTAGACGTAAGAAAGTTAAAAATGTACCACAGGTTCATACTTAATTGCATATCAGATGGATTATTATTTATATGTGATCCTGTGATATCAGTGTATGAAATTGTATCAAATTAATGTGTACACACTTGATTTTGTGACCTTGATGAAAAGTGGACCATGAATTGCCCTTTAAACCTATACCATTGATTTTACCATGCAGGTCGTACCTACAATGATTTGAACCAGTACCCAGTGTTCCCATGGGTGATCACCAACTATGAGTCCGCAGAACTGGACCTCACCTTACCAAGTAACTTCAGAGATCTTTCAAAGGTAAGCACTGCCTTGCAAAGGAGGAACGCAGTATGTACATAGTGTGTGTGCAAGTTACTTTCTTTTGCCTGGTAAAATTCATGCAGAAACAAGCAGACCAGTGCTCATTCATAACTAAAAGCAGTATCTACTATCTATATAATATTTATGTACATATTACATTCTTGCATAGAAGAGGCTGGAAGTGAAATGGGTTGTAAACTTACAACTGTGTTATAAAGATGAGTTAACACTAATGTCTATAAACACGGGTAAGGAGCTAGTCCATAGATATGCATGAGGGGACAACACATGATTGCTGCACATTTCAATAGCCCTACTTGATTTGACGTGAATTTTGAAAGCACGACGAGTCCTAAATAAAACCTTCTGCGCACGCATAGTGCCGGGCAAAGAACAATGGATATGACCGCGCACACTGCTGGGCATGACGTCCTATGTCAACTCATCTATACTTTCACATACTGCGTTTTTACTTTCCATAGGACTGCAGTTATGTGGTTGTTGTTGGGATTTTTTCAAAATACCATCCCACTCATCCAATTTAATTACTGATTTCCTGAATGTACATGGCCTTTACAATTAAGTTATTTCATACCAGTGTGCTAAATATGGTTAAAAATACTTTAGTCTAGAGGGACTGGCCTAGATTCTTTCCACTATTTTTTTACCTACATATTTTTTTACATGAATCAATTGAACATGTTTATAGCAATATGAACAACCAGTAGTTTCCATGATTTTGAGGAATATTGGAGAAAATTGCAACTCTTCTACACCTGTGATGGGTAAACAAATTATTTTTGATGAAATTGTTTCTCTTTTAATATGTATTAAATTATCTCCAGGGGCTATGTTTGATCTTTTATCTGGTAAATCCATCTGAGGTACAAAATTAAGATTTAGAAAACCAGTCACACCACCATCAAAGAATGATATGTTGTAAATTAATTCATCTCTCAATTTAAGCCATTTCTGTGTAATTTTTTGTACTTTTTTGGATTTACTACAGTTTTAAGCTTTATTTTCCATAAGTTTTTCATTCTAAGTGGAAGTTAGGTCAGTCCCTTTAAGTCTTAGATATGATCTGTCATATTTATGGAGTGAAGATATTAATTTAAAGGATTAAAGCAAGTAGTTGAATTGGACGAGTGGATTTGGTATTATTGTTTATCCCCTGGTCCTAAGTCTGGGGTATGTACAGCATTTTTCTCTGGGGGAGGTTTCCAGTTTTTTAAAGTTCTTTTGTTGAAATCCTCAAAAAACTACTGAATTTGCATGATATTCAAGTAAGTACCAGGGAAACGGGTAGTGTTTGCGCTGAGGCCATGTGTCGTTAGATTGGAGTAGAGGTTTAAAAATTAACGGAAGGCCTTTGAAAACAAACAAAATAATTCTAGCACCTTTTTAAAAATTTTATTTCATATCTTATTTCTCCCATGCAGCCAATCGGAGCCTTGAATCCAAGCAGGAGGGCGTTCTTTCAAGAGCGTTATGAGAATTGGGATGATGAGAAGATTCCGCCATTCCATTATGGCACGCATTATTCCACTCTAGGTTTCACACTCAACTGGCTTATGAGACTAGTAAGTATGGATCGTAATATGAGCAGATTACGTAATTTCATTATGATACGCATTATTCCAATCTTAGGTTTCACATTCAACTGGCTTATGACCAGTATGCCTGTGTAATCGTAATAACACAAAGCCCTGAAATCCTGATGACACAAAAACTTTGATAAAACTAAGTGATTTTCAGGCTCTAAGCATTAATTATGAATGTTAAAAATGCGCAATACCCATCTTGATATAAGTTCATCAGGATTGTTGAAAATCATATTTTGGTTAGATTTATGACTTACAAATCCAGTAATTTACTCAGGTTTTTGATGTTTCGCCTTCCGTCGGTAGACTTCATCAGATCTGTGTCGATATAACCACAAATGAAAGAACTTTGCCTGCTGTTGATGGGAAACAGCGTTCCCGTGGGAGGTAGTGGATAGGTCGTCACAGATCTGATGAAGTCTTACGACGTAAAGCTTAATGTCAAATGAGTAAATCACTGGATTTGTTATTGATAATATAGCCTAATACCCATGATGTACTACCCCCGAAAATTCTGTGCCCAACTAGTGATCACACACATATTGGAAAAATGTGACTGTAGAATTTCAGTAGGGGAATCAAGACTTGCACTTTTGCCAAAATTTATCATATATGGAAAATCTATGTAGATAGTTTGTCACATTTTGTTGTCCTTTCTTGGAAGAGTTGTAGTGGTTTTGGCTTTCTTGCCATCTACCCACCCTTACACTACCCTTTACTGTGTCTGATCATGTCATACACAGATGCAAAATTAGCCGAAGTATAAATTAACAGTTTCTCCCATTTCTAAAATGAAGGAAATTGTAATAAGCGATCATTAATTGTTGTCACAGGCATTGGCAGATAATATATGACTATATTTTCCTTTCATGTCAATTTAATGATATAGGCTTTTAACCTAATATGAAACGAAAACAGAAGTAAATGAATCCTCTGATTGTACTCAAATATTAAGATCCCAAGGCTAAACACTAATGCATTTACTTATTGACAAAATCAGAATCAATTTTTACAAAGTCAATTTTAAGTGCATACACTTAAAGAGCAGTGACCTAACAGGGTATAATTTGATATCAGCTTAATTTACTTGTACGTGTTTATTACTTAATTTTCTTTAACTTTAATGTCAAATGAATATATACCAATTACTGCCAGTAGAAGTTATTCCTAAATATGTCGCACTACTGACACATGATAACAAGGTTAGAAACATGAATGCAAGTGAATTAGAAAAATTGCCTTCCCAACTTTATAATTTCATGTGATGTCAACACGCTGTATAGGAACTCTGTAACCCAAGTCATCTAGATTCCGCCCTTAGCATCATTTTAGGACATGCAACAAGCTTTTGATCAGCTCACTCTAAACCATCATAATCATCAGTTCCCTGAGTTTTGTACAGGTTTTTAGTTAGTTCCTTGTCCACAAAAATGTCAAGCATATTGGTATTCCAAATTTAGAGAAAAAAGGGCTGTCAAAAAAATAAATTGTCAGATTGAACCAATGGAATATTTATGGAAACAATAAAAAAGATAGGAAAATGGAAGGAGAGGAAAGAAAAGAAAAGAGAAGAGAAGAAAAGATGGTAGAAATGTTGCAAAAAATACAAAATCAGTAAATTTTACTTTGCATCAAGTTCCTGTTGACAAATAGAAAATTAGATCTACATTAGTAGCCGTCTGTGTGCTTATGAGACCTTTTTTCCCAACCTTCTTTTTTTCTTGTCTCTGCAGTTTAAAAGCTCTGCTAAAATGTTTTGGGTGTACCTTTTAGGTCTCATATGTGGATTGCCCCTCCTAACAATAAATCCTGGTGCTGAGCCTTGATTGAACAACATTTCTACAAATTTATTTGGAGAAATGACCTATCAAAGTAAAAAAAAAAAAAAAAAGATGTAGGCATAAAAGGATTTTTCAACAAAAAACCTTTGAATTACCTCTGATTACTTGGGTGATTACTTGGGCAAACATTTTACATCTACGGAATGCATCATTTTACTAATGGAATGATCCCTCTTATGGCATATTATGTTTTATATTGTGAAATCAATATGAACATTCCTAATATACAAGTGGAATTTCAATGTTATAACAAATGACATACTTGATTGAATTGTCAAAAATTATGAAGTTGAAAAATTAATTGAATGAATAATATGAATGGGATTGCAAACTAGTTTTGTTTGGCTAATGCCCAAAAGCACATTTCTTTTATTTAGCTTGTAATAGGACCTGTTAAGAAATTTAGTTTAAGATGACACAACAGAATGGCATTGTATTTCCATTCTTACCTACCCCATATTTGTAATGTATGCTTGATTAGCTATGTTTAAAAAACAAAATGTTTATTTTAGATATGGTATTCTTTTACGTTGGGACTCAGAAAGGGTAAATTTGTCAGATTTTGGCATACATGTCAAATGAATGCACTTCTGTGGTCCATTTTAGTCACGTTTCTTTTTTAAAAGATGGTATATTCCACTTATGATATAATAATGAAAAAATTCAGTAGAATATACTTGGATTTTATTACTGTTACTAATTATGTATAATTTGTCAGGCTTTGGTAGGTTGAAGTTGAGTTATTTATGTTTCCAATGGGACATTTAACATTAAAAGTAAATGTAAAAAATTCAAATATGTGACCTGCCATATCGAAAGGTACCTTAAGGGTCCCAAATTCAAAATTGATTTATTGACCTCATCTAAAAGCTGAGATTTTAAGCTTTAAAATGACACCTTGCTTTTGGTTATTGGATGTTTGGTTGCAAAGTTACATCAAGATTGGTAAAGTAATTGGGCTGTTTCGGAAATGTATAGTTCTGAGAAAAACAGAAAATCAAGTGTAAAGTTTTTGTACTGAGTAAAACTTTAATGGAGAATATATCTATATCTTGGTTTTAACACATTTTCTTATGTTTTGGATGTTGAAACCTGATTAATAGAATAGAATACACTTCAAAGGTACCATTTCTGATGAAATTAGAAATTTGACCTTGGACATGATTTTTGACTATGCTCAGCTTCGATGGCCCATATCACATAATTTACTATGCTGACCTTAAGGTACCATTCAATATAGCGGGTCACATATTCTATCAGCACACTTTTGATAAACACACTTAAGTTTTAGGTTGCTTAAGGCCTAAAAAAATAAATTGTTTGTTTGCCCTCCAGTTGAAAAATTAAAATTTTAGGTCGGTTGGTCGGTCGGTTGACCATTTTTTTTTTACTCTGCACATATATTTTAAAGAATGATCTCATTCCATGGATTTTATCGCGAATACCAAGCAATGCAGGGCTTCATCAAAGATTGTGGATCATTACTTAGAGTAAATATGCATTTTATACCACTAAATGTGACTTTATACTGCTAAATTTTACCTTTTTATCGAAAATATTGAGTTTTCATATTTTAGGTATTTGAAGAAGAAAAAAAAATACTCGACCCAAATTTTTGGCATTTTAGGGTCGGTCGTGGAGGGCAAACAAACATTTTTTTTGGCTTTATAAAAAAAAGAGCAAATTGTGTAAGTTGTACAATTAGGTCAAAGCTAGTGTAATCTTATGCTCACCTTTACCAGACTGCCATTACATGTCATAAAATGGTTTTGGAGTTATGATTTTTATAACGTGATTTGAGAAAACACTCCTCAATTTACAACTTTCTTGTAACTTATTTTGATTTGCCTGCACAAAATATTGATCCAAAAGAAAATCCTTATTTACTATGCAAATTTAATGAAGCAAGGTTGTAACCTTAAACCTTTTGCTATCCATAAATATATTGCTTTGAACATTTTGACTTTCAATCTTTACATGTAATGTTGAACTCAACTCACAAAAGTTTGTTGTATCATAATAAATGAATTCCCGTAACCATGAAAGCTCTTCCTTCATTTAACCAAATGGAAATTTGAATAAGCATATGAAACATCAGATGTACAATTCCGAGAAGAAATAATAAGCTTAACTCGATCCCCCTCCCCGAGTTGGCCTATAGCTAATTTTCATGTCATCTTCTAACTGCATAAATGCCTTTACAGCATGAGGCCATGGAACATTTCCTATTAGTGGTGTCACTTCACCTGCTAGTAGCATCAGCCCGTTGAGCTTTTGTGACTTCCACACATTTATTCTGCAAAATGCAGTGATTTACCTTGGCAAGCTTTATCTCTGCTTGTCAGTTCAGGCAAGAATTTTAATAACTTGGTGAAATAATCTGATCATCTTTACTCTATATTTTCATGTTTGAAATGTTTATTGATTCTTAATGAATCTGTGACTTACTCATATTTCTTCCTTACAAAGACAAAATGCTGTATGTGATTCGGATTATTTGCTACTACTTCGTTTTCCTTAAAAAAGTCCTGCAGAAATTAGCAGACTACTTACCAAGAGAAGAGGGAGCGTGTCTGAGCGGTTAGAGCATTGGACTCGTAATCGCATGAAATACATCTGTCGTGGGGTCGAACCCCGGTCCTTGCAAGTCTACTTGTTTCTTAAGCAAGAAACTTTACTTGCTTTGTGCTTCGGAAAGCATGTAAAGCTGTTGGTCCCATCTGAAGTGTTCCTGACACACTGTCGGACGTAAAAGAACGTCACTGGCTATTCGAAAAGGGTAGGGAAAACTTTCCCGGTTATGTTGACTATACCTTCAAAAGTATATTATTTCTCTCTAGAGCTTTGTGTTTGACTCCGGTTGGAGTGTTGCGTAGTATCTAAAGCAGAAGCAGAAGATTGTGTATGCTTCCCTTCAAGCATTGCTTTTCATAGAAATGTTTGTACAGCAAATTTTGGGAGCACTTAGTGATGAAACATGCCCAAAATACAAGATTTCAACAATCAACTTTGTTTTATGGTTATTTCATCCCGTACTAATCACATAATTTGCTATGCAAACAAGCCAATATGAAGCAATGCATGATGGGAAGTTGTGCATATACCAGTGATATAACAGAGGGTGGTCACCAAGTCACCAGGAACAGAGCCCAAGCATTTCCCTCTGAGCTCTGAGCTTTTAAGTGTTTATTTTGGATACCCAAATCTGATTTTACTCTTTGAAAATTGACTAGCAGCAAAAAAGGTTCGGGTAATTTTTGGTTTTTTTTAATCCCTCTGTTTCTCTTTCCTCTTTTCTTTTCTTTTCTTGTCCCTCTTTTCTCTTTCTTGCTATTCTTTTCTTGCACCTAAAATTATTTTGCAAGGGCATGGGTTGAAGTGAAAGTTTGATGCAAGTTACTACTGTATTTATTTTACTTGCAAATACTGCATTTTGACTTTATTCAGCAGATTAGCTCTTAATAAAGTCCTGCTTGAAAATAACTAAATAAACTTTGACAAAAAGATCTCTACTTGTCAGCCTGGGCAATTTTGTTAGTAAGCAATCTGATCAGAATTAGATTTCCCCCAATATTTCCCCATATTTGAGGTGTTGAATTTACACCCACTTGAGGAAATTTCAAAATTTTCAAGGTTGCCTATATATTCTTTAAAACGTATTTTAAATAGTACATGTATCTATTTGGTGAGAATGAATAAGTTATATAGACTTAAAGCATCCTGCTATTCCATGTTTGACAGATCTGTTTTGTAAGGGCCATGGAGACCCTAACTCATCAGAAACAAAGTGCACATTTCTGATGAGTGAGGGTCTCCATGGCCCTTACAAAACAGATCTGTCAAAAATGGAATAGCAGGATGTTTTTAAGTCCATATAACTTTATTGTATGAAGCTCCCTTGATTTGGTTGAGCACTTTATCGTATGTATGGGTTCAAGTGAACTTTTCATTATGATGAGATTAATATGTATCAATGAAAACATTAAATTTCCTACAAAACAAATGTCAAGGTGCATTTGCCATTGAAAAGCATTGTGCATTATTTGCAAGGTGATTTGCACGTTGAAACAAATATAGTGACTATAATAGTGGACCCATCTCCCACTATGGGAAAATACTTGACTTATTTTTCATTTATGAAAGCCAACTATTTGCAATTTGCAAATCTAAAATAAAGAATATATGGTCCTATATTATCCATAAATTTCCCATGTAAACAGTACTGTATGTACTTACAAGATAAATATTTTTGTTGTATTGTGTAATATATATCAAGATAGTAATTGTAAGGGCATTCGTTAAGGGACGCACCATTTGACTTTCGGGAGGGCTGGCAAAATGGGTCGAGGCAACTTTTTTTTTTAAATAGTTGGCCTCAGGTCAAGTTTTTTTTTTTTTTTTACTTCGCGACCCAAGTTTTTTTTTATTTAACTTTTCGTACATTATGGAGACATATCTGGTGCACAATTTGTAGGGGGGGGGGGGTTAGGGGCTAAGCTCCTGAACAAACAAGCAAATTGAAGTAATAATTATACAGACATTTTTGAACCTTAATTAAGGGGGTCCAGGGGCGAAGCCCCAAAATAATTGGGCTATTTTTGGCAATTTTTGACGTATTTCAATGCATTCTGAGCAATACTTCCGGGCAAAGTTTTTTTTTCATTTAGTGAGTCAAGTTTGGTTTTTTTTGCTCACATGTGAGGCAAGTTTGTTTTTTTTGCTCACATGGCGAGGCAACTTTTTTTTAGAAAAACTTCCAGCTCCCCCCCCCCCTGAGAGTCTAATGGTGCGCCCCTAACTTTGCTTTGATTCAAATATCTTATTCATCGACATGCCACTTGAATATTCTTATCATTTTTGACTTTTTGACTATTATACTAACATTTCCAGTCATGTAAGCTTATCAAATATTATAACTTGACAGGTTTCTCAGCGGGACGATCATCTTTTCCTGTAGTTTTGGACAGGAATTTGTAATAGTATAATCAATATAGGCAGTTCACTTGAATATTAATAGAATTTTGTTTGAATGCCTACCCTCCTGTTTTGAATATGAAAAAAATAAAGTTGCGATTGTGTAACATGTATTCTGCACTAAAACCAATATCAACTAGTTTCAATGCAAAATGGAATCTATCATTGATTAAATGCATATTTAATGGACCTAAAAGGCCACAAAAGTTAAATATATCATAGTAGGGCTACATATGAGTACCGAATTTGCTTGCCAAATATCCCGCTGTAGCTAAGCATTGGATTGGAATATGAGAGGTCCCTGGTTTAAATTCTAGACACCTAGATTTCAAAGGAGTTGGTTTTCCTTGAGATTACAAAATCTCATTTAACTTAATGATATGATCAGTAATTGCATTAAAGATAGAAAGTTTTTTATCCAACTATGTGTGTAACTGGAAATTAGGTTCTAATAGCTCTAACCAGACCTAATCACCCACTATTGATATCAATTGCTTTACCCCCATTGGGTCTACAATGACTGACAGACTGCGACATGAGGGGTGGGGACACTCCATACTTTGGCATGGGTACTTCCTGTTGATAGACCCATTTATTTTAGCTCTCCCGGTAAGAAAACAAGCCTACTTGTATCCTGAAATGATTTACGTAAAGCCAACAATCCAAAATTATTAAATACTCATATGTGACTCGTGAGATGTTTAAAAAGCTTGAAAAGCATCCCATGCATTTGTGGACCAATTTGGTTATAAATAAGATATATGTTTTTATTACAATATGTTTTAAGAACTTAAGTCTGCAAGATGTTGTGTTGTCCATTAAATTTGTATATTTCTCATCATGTATTATGTAGTGAGTTCAATTGTAGTTCAACATTTTATACAGACTTTGATGTCATGAATTATAATCCACAGAACCAAATGGGATTCCCGAATCCTGCCTGAAATATTTTCGGGAATCCCGATCATTAAAATTTTCGAAATTCACAACTTTAAGGTGCCATGAATTATAATCGACAGAACCAAACGGGATTCCCGAATCCGACCGAAATATTTTCGGGAATCCAGAGCATTAAAATCCCCGAAATTCACAACCTTAAGGTGCAGGTTTGTTTCTTTCAGATATAGGTGCCCCCATCCCGGACATTATAGTCCTGCAATGAATCCGCACAACACCTGATTACTCCCCCAGCATTTAATAATTACCGTCATTATTTCATATCACTTCCAAGATCAGACGACGATGGCCATGCCTCCTCACAAACAGATATCCCGCCGCAGTATCGGCCGTTTAATTTAAATACGTAGAAAAGTAAATCCTCGAATAAACCTGAATTACTTTGCTATGAATGGGTTCATCCGTGAACCCCAGCAGATTTAGAATAATATAATAAAGTGTGTCACTATATGGGTACTTTTATTATTATTTGAATAAAGGTAAAAATATGAGTTTTGAAATTTTTTCAATATCAATGCGCCAATAGAAAGACACGTAAAATGTTCCCCAAATTTGCGTTTTCGAAATCCCTAGTCAATAAATTTAGTAGCTTCTTCTAAATCGCTAGGATCGTGGCCGCCCCCCGCCTTTCCAAGATGTCAGTCTCAAGTTCAAGTTCTCCTTTCACTCCATGTATTTGTTTTGATCCCAGGATCCGCTTACAAGGGAAGAATGCTTGTGTTTGGATTAGCCATAGGACATGTTGGTTTTCAATAATGCCAGACAATTGGTAGGAAATGTCTGGGACATATGTTACAACATGTCATATCAAGACTTCTTGTGGTGATAGCGGTGTTGTCAGTTATTATCACCCCTGATATGTGATATCATAAGGGTGAAAGTAGCACAAGTTTATTTATGTTATGAAAAGAAAATTGGGAAGACTATATACTGGACTTCAGATCCCACAATTGTGATAAGTGCACTATATTCATGTGTTGTTTTTTAAATTAGGCCAAATAAGATAAAATTCTGTGTTACTCATCTATATATTTCAAAAATTTGTGGTGATAGTGGTGTTGTCAGTTACTATCACCCCTGACATGTGATATCATAAGGGTGAAAGTAGCACACGTTTATTTATGTTATGAAATAGGGAAGACTATAGGCCTATATACACTGGACTTAAGATCCCATAATTGTGATAAGTGCACTATACACATGTATTGTTTTTTAGATTAGGCCAAATAAGATTAACTATATGTTTCTCATCTTAACTTTTCTAAAATTTGGTAAGGGAGGTCCTCATTATTTAATAATTTGAATCATGTAGCTTTGATGACACTTTCCAGCTGCAATGGAGAGGCCTTTCTAATTTGTGTTATTTCCTTCCAAATTGCTTTACCCCTAGCTTGAAATATGGATAAAGAGGTTTTTCTCTCTATCTCTTATTATATTTTTGTCAGTGAAATATTTATATTGTATATGAAAACAAATACAACATTGGTTATTTAGGGAAGAAGTAACAATTCCTGATCCCTTGGTGTTGGACAAGAACTTCCCTTCACTTTGTATCAGGAATATGTCACATTCATCCAACACCTCAGAACAGTATCTTTGACTTGTTCCCTCTATACATTGTTGTTATTATGTTCTATCAAATGATGAACCCTAAATTAATCTATTTACATGTTGTATTTTGCAGGAACCATACACAAGTTTCTTCTTGAATATGCAAGGTGGCAAGTTTGACCATGCCTCAAGGTCATTCTCATCTATAGCAAGCTCTTGGAAGAATTGCCAAAGAGACACCGCTGATGTCAAAGTGAGTGGTCAACATAATGCTCAAAATTCCCATACAGCACACATCTTGATTCTATTCATTCTTTACCACAACACCTAGAGATTTGATTTGTTGAAAATATGTCAAATGTGTATTACACTCTTCATTAACCAACGGAGATTTATCACAACTTTGCTGCCAAATTAACAGATGGTGCATAACAGAAAATGGAATACTGGGTGCTATATCAGAATTCCAAATCAGTATATATGTGATGACTCAACCCGAAAAGGGGGACTTTGCGACAGAAAACTTTTCAAGATACAGGTGAAAATAGGCAGCAAAAAATTATAAGAATTTCCAGCAGATTTTCTGTTGTAAAATGTGATCGCCTTGATCAATTTCAACAAGTAAGGTGTCATTTTAAAGCTTAGAAAATGCTGCAACAGATGAAATGAAAAAATCAAAATTGATATCATCCTCGAATTCCCCCCTTTCTGGGTGAGCCATCACATATTTGTAATCAATTTTTATTTTTGAACTGATTTCTGTATGACTAATGCTGGATTTATATGCAAATCAAGTTGAGAAAAGCTGAACTTTCCATTGCGTTTTCATGTTGCTGGCTACTGCAGACCATTTGAGTATGAATTAATTTACAATGCTGATTGTGGTGAAAATTATTGGAAATGCAATGCTTTGTATTTAAGTATGAATTCAGCTTTATATAGCACTATTTTGAACAGAAAGAATTAGTAAATTGATATTTTTTAAAATTGATAGCCTATTGTGATTATGTCTATCTACATTTCATCCAAACTTGCCCCTAATCCAAAGTGCATGTCATTTTTACTCCTATTTTAGGAATTGATTCCTGAGTTTTTCTACATGCCAGAGATGTTCATCAACACTAATAGCTATACACTAGGCAAGATTGAAGATGGGCCAGATGTAGACGATGTTGTCTTACCTCAGTGGGCAAAGAGTCCTGAAGACTTTGTCAGGATAAACAGAATGGTAAGTTCATTGACTCTAAAAGCTTCAATTAGGCAAGCTGGACATTGTCTGCAAGGGGGATTATGATTGCACCAAGATTCATCAGTTTCTTTATATTACACTGTACTGTATTATACCCCGTTCAGACAGAGCCAAAAAGTTGTCTTTAGTCATATTCGAGTTACATCGAGTACAAAATTCACTTGTGTGTGAACAGTTCAAGTCAACTTAAGTCATCTTTCAAAAAGTCGTCTTAAATCAAATTTTCAACTCACTAAAAAGCAAGTTAAGTCGCGTTAGTAAGTCAATGTAACTCGACTAACGACGACAACCGATGACTTTTCGTATGTGTGAACACCTGTCGTCGTAAGTCGAGTTGAATTTGTGTTTAATTCTACAGCGCATTGACCTGGAACAAGTAAAGTTCATCTCAATTCGACTTCAAAAAATCATAGCCCATGTGTGAACAGTCATAAGTCGAGTTACTTTTCGCTAGTCCAAGGTCGCGTTTGAAATTAAAAATGGACTCGATATCAACTTATGATGACTTTTTAGGTTGCTGAACGGGGTATTAATGTCATGCTACCATGACCAAATACATTCAACCAAAGTTGTTATTATTTGTGCCAGAGGGTAGTTTCCAATGTTGTAATATGGCTTTAATTCTCTTTTGCAGGCCTTGGAGTCTGAGTTTGTATCCTGCCAGCTACATCAGTGGATAGATCTGATCTTTGGGTACAAGCAGAGGGGACCTGAAGCCGTGCGTGCAACCAATGTGTTCTACTACCTCACCTATGAAGGCAGCGTTAACCTGGAGAATATTGACGACCCTGTCATGAAGGAGGCAAGTCTATATTTAGGGATAATCAGTATATCAGAAAATTCACTACATGGGAGTAACCTGTATGTTACATTTTTTCAATGTCTCCTCAATGTGATTTGAGGCACAGGTTTGGGACATGGTGCTGATGCTTTAAGTGCATTTGGTTTATAGTTCATACCTACTTCTGCAAATTTAATTTAGGTTTACCAGTTTTTAAAAGTGATTTAAGAATTATCAATTGTGCACGCTTTTGTGAGCCGTTGTGAAAGGGTTAAATTTGCTCTTGCTGGAGGATTTCAGAAAGACAGGACACATGTTAACAGAAAACAGGAATGCTGGATAATAACATATTTCTACCTCTAACTTCTTTTTTTTCAATCTTATTTGGCAGGCTATAGCAGCTCAAATCCGCAGCTTTGGCCAGACCCCATCCCAGCTGTTAACAGAACCTCATCCTCCTAGGAGCTCTGCTATGCACTTGGTAAGTCAATGTTCTAACATTTCAGTACATAGTGTACATGTGTTGCTTCAAGGCATGATCATAGATCACCAATGGGTCTAACTCTGTGAATGATGATAATGTGTGATGATAAAAAGTATGTGACATTCTTTAAAAGGAGAAGGAATACACAATAATGGAATTTTAGAGCATTTTATAACATAATAGTGACCTGATGTAACCACAGAACCATAAATGATATATGTTTGGAGCAAATTTGCAGACTTCCTTTTCTTAGTGATAAATGCCAGTTGGTATTTCAATTATACCAAAGAGTTGCTCTCATGGTGGACAAACCAATTTATCAAACAGCTAGATTTTAGATCGTATTTACATTTACAAATTTATGCCTTTCCCTTTCATAACACTTGATAACAAATAACAAGACTATACATGTCTAATAGTTTATTCAGAGTCTTGTCAATATGCATCGATCGATGCCCATCGACGTGCAGTCTTTACTCACACCATGCACTAAGAATAGCGTGTGTAAAAGACTGCGCGTCGATGGGTGTCTTGCGATACATATCGACATACTCTGAATAAACCATAAGACTTCTACTTTGCCCAATTGAGCCAATAGTTGATGAAATCTTTCACTGTGGTTACAACATATTAACATGATTCTCTGCTTGTTCCACTTTGACAGAGTCCCATGATGTACTCGGATCAACTCCAGCAAGATGTGTTGATGATCATCAAATTCTTGTCCAACTCACCCGTCATTCATGTATCTGCCCACACTCACCCGGCAGTACCGCAGCCAGCTGTAGTCACGGTGGCATGTAACCAAACCTTCGCCATGAACAAATGGAACAACCAAGTAGCAGGTAAGATGTCAAAGGTCGTAGGTCAAATGTGTAAAGGTCATAGGTCATATTGGCATGAAATAGGTTATACATTCCAAATTAAGAGATAGAATTAGTTGACAATCTAAATTATCCCTATAAGCATGTTTTCCCTTTTCAGTATTAAAAATCTTTGTATAATTCAATTTAGTCAAAATCCTGAATACTAATTCAATGCATTTTGCTAGATTACAGAGGTCTGATTTTTGCATGCATATTAAACTTTGAATACATCATAAGTTTCATACCCTTTGCTAAATCATAAAAGCCTAATTTGCATGCACTTAAACTCCAAATATCAGAAGTTACCAACCCTTTGCACTTATGTGTATATGGAGTAAAAGCATTGCATTTTCTGAAAGTTTCCATCAAGTTTGCCAATATCTAACTTTTTGTACATTTTGATCCAAATTTGCTGATGCTTTTCCCAGTATTTTCTACTTTTCAAATTGCATGTATCTTAAGTCAGATTATTGCTATTAAACTGTTGCAAGAAAGATTTCTACTTGGTTGGGTCTGCTGACAGTTAACGTTTTAGATTGCAAATGGTGTTTTGGTTTTAGCAGGTTTGAGCGTTTATGTAAATATTTTCTTTAAGCCGTGTTAAAAAGCTCTCCTGAAATAGGACTCTCATCTTACAAATAACAAAATATAAATTTTGACAAAAATTTCTGAAAGATAGCTTTTAATATCCTTTTACAAGATTACATTCAGCTT
>JXSR01S000682.1:60659-76851 GCA_000969725.1 Ophiothrix spiculata | reverse complement strand
CCCCCCCCCCCAGGGTTTTAATACTCGTGGGCAAATATATTAGCTTACCTTTTTAATCAGGTTGATATAAATTTCTTACATTGGAAACTCAAATCTTTCAAAATTTTCATGATGTTTTCTTGATATCTTTTCTCGATTTCTAAACTAAATTTCAAGTCTGTGAAGTTTCAGCTCAGTTTATTGAATCTAAATTTGTTCAATTTCTATCCAAACTTTTCATGTTTTCAAAAACATCTTTCTTTAAAATAAAATCTCGGTATTTGAATTTCAATTCTACATTTGTTATATTTCTTCTGGGTATCGTACTATCTAGTGCAAGATTCGGATTCACAAAATGCATAGAAATATATACCAAGATTTATTAACTGATTTTACATTGAAGAACATACACTAGCGGTTTAAAGTATTTCCGCAGAAACACTTTATTCAGCCATATCTTACAAGGCATTTATGAGGAAACTATAGGGAAACTTATGTTGCTTTTAGTCAGCTCTGATAGGTAATCTAGTCAAGTGTAAAATTAAGCACCAAATGGAATCAACCTTCTCACGTATAGGTAGGGGGCAACGACACAAATAGGTCGAAAAACGTGATTTTTAGGTCAAATTTGATTCAAAAACGCCTTGGTCAAGGTCACTTCACCGCTCAAGTTGAGTGGTCATTTGGTATGTTTATATGTAATAGAGTGACAAACAGGTGATGAAATGTCCTGGTCACGCTTGACTTCGCCAAGAGAATGCTTGGGAGCTAACGAAAAAATGATCCTTCAACGCCACCCAGTTTTAAAAAATAGGGCCGTGGTAAAAGTTGAATGGTCCCTGGCGGTATATGACATTTTAAAATGTTTTAAGAGGTTTTCAATCTGTCATATACCGTCACAAAACATCCCACATTCATCACAACCCTATTTTTTGTAAACTGTTGGGGCGTTGAAGGATCATTTTTCGTTTGCTTCCAAGCATTCTCTTGGCGCAGTCAAGCATAACCAGGATATTTAATCGCCTGCTTTTCACTCTATTACATATACACATTCCATATGACTACTCAACTAAAGAGGTGAAGTGACCTTGACCCAGTCTTTGTCAAATCAAATTTGACCTAAAAATCACATTTTTCGACCCATTTGTGTTGTTGCCCCCTACCCATAAGTGAGGGGGTTGATCCCATTCGATGCTCAATTTTACACTTAATTAGATTACCTATCAGATCTGACCAAAAGCAAGATAAGTTTCTAGATAGTTTCCTTAAAAACGCCTTGTGAGATATGGCTGAATAAAGTGTTTCCGCGGAAATACTTTAAACCGCTAGTGCACATAACACAAATCTGCCCAGCAAAGGAAAATGCAGTATATGTGATCAGATTACATTGCAAGTTACTTTCTTTTAACTTGGAAGATTCATGAAGAAACTCTAGAAAATGTAGGCTTTCAAACATTTTGGAGATGAAATGAAAACGAATATTTTGAAAGAAGTTTTGGAAAGGCATGATCATTTCAAATTTAAAAAAAAATCAATTTGTCACAAAATGTCTTATACCTGTATTTTGCCCGGTACTGCAAAAAGAGAAATGTTGACTTTTCTTCAGCTTTGTGGTGGATGATCACAGGAAACATTTAAGCTTAAGTGGATTAAAGTAAAATTAGATGGAAGTAACTTCTATGTTGTCTGATTGCACATACTGTGTTTGAGATTGCAACAAACATACCCTGCATATTGAATGCCTGGTTGAATGTAAGCAAGCTTCTCTCATCGTTGTCAAGCAAACTGCACAAGCTATAGCCAAACTGCTTGTTGAAGTATCCCATTCATTTACCAGTTGTTGAATCAGCTTTACACACTTCACATTGAGTGTACTTATTGTGACGAGTCTTGTGAAACATTTACATCAAACAATTTGAAGCTGTTACTTTAGATATTGCAGGGATGCAAGTTTTCAGGAAATTTCCTGAATTTAGAAAATTTTACTGAAAAGTCTACATTTCAGGAAATTTTGTTTTGTAAAAGAATAGGGAAAGAGCTCTTTTCCAGGAAATTTTTAGACGTTTCAGGACATTTTGACATCAGTGACTTGCATCTCTGATACTGTCCTGCCAAATATGTTCAAATTGTCATTACATATAAAGTTATATTCTCTGTGTGCTTTTGTGCATATTTATTTATCACTAAATATATAATCACAATAAGCATTCACACTCCACGGCATCACACATAGCATTTCCCTTCCACCATTCCCAGCAACCAGTTTTACGAAACACCAATTATTATAAATATCTATATATCGAATGATAAATACAGATTTCACCTCACCCAATCCATACACACACACTTGACTGCCACATGTCCAAATTGTTGAAATTTAATAAAAATAAGCTTATTTTGTGATAATTGTATATGGTTTGCCTGTTTTGCCATCAAGCAAAGATCTCATGACAAATATGTACACAGTAGTATTGTTGCAAATATTTACAGCAAACCATTATTATACATTTGTAGCATTCATCATTTAATGGTTATTTCACAGCAGTCCATGACCTTAAACTTGCTGTAAACAAAGATGAGACTAGCTCGCTAGAATCATGAGATGCCTGCCAACTAATTGTGATTACTGTGACTGTCCGCCACAAACAAACATCCCATAAAGTCAGCATACTTCATTTTTCACTACAAGCAAAAATACTTGCAACTGTTGCGATTTAGCAAAATTGATTTTTTTAGCAGATTGACAATTTGCCCAGGTGTCCAATGTGTACTGGCATTATTGAATGCTGGGAAGGTAACAGACTCTGTTGCGATCCTCTCACCACAAATAACATGGTCTTTGCAAATTATTTAAAAAAAGGTAGTTCAAATTATTTAAAAAAAGGTATTAAGACAAGAGGCTGACTTTAGGACTCGTTTGTGGTGGACTGATACAGGGTCTCCAAAAATTAACTACACATTTTTAAATGCTTATAACTTAAAACCAGGATTCGCATGGCAACTATAGACATATGTATTGATAGAGGAATCTTGTAGAATCGATTTGGTACCAAACATGATATAATTGCTATTTTGAAAATCATTTTCAACGTAAATTACGTCAAACATAAAAAGCCTACTTTCATACTGAGAAGAAAAACAAATGTGCGAGTCACATGTAGGGGAGGGATCAATGTTTGAGGACAGGAGAATCATTCATGATCATTTTAATGACCAATTCAGCGAAACAGCTTTTACAATGTTAATGATGTTTGATTGTGGTTTTGTCTTAATAATTACATAATGCTCATTAAAATGTTTTTAATTTGTCAAAGCGTAACTCTCGCATTATGCTCATCTTTATATGGTACACAACAGCATTACCCCTTATTACGCATTCAAAGTTACACTCACAGGGACATATCAAATTACCTCCTTCTTATCCAGATTAAGCTGCCTAGAATTTCAGAATATGTTCTACATGGCGTCCTTGCAGATTTCAAAAATTCTTTTACTGTAACGACAAAGCTCTGGACGTTTGTGCATGCGTTCTTCTTGATCTTCCTGTTTTCACTGGTGATGTTCTGTTTCAGGTCAGGAATAGTCCAGGGTGTTGGGATGTACTGTCCTTCAGATAACCCAAAAAAGTAATTGAGTAGACTTAAACCATGGGAGTGAAAGGGCCAGGGTTTCTTTGTCTTGAGCAATATGATTGTTTATGAAAAAGTTAATCAATAAAGCCATTCTAAACTGTTAAGCTGTATGAGGCGTCATGTCGTCATAGTGAAGTGGCAGAAGAGTATCAACACTGTATGGTATATTGGCTCAACCACTTTGAACTTTCAGACCTTCTTGCTATCTTAGAAGGTTACTGATTGCATAATGTTTGATACCAAAAGAATTCTACAAGTCTCCTCTATCAACACATATGTCTAGAATTGTAATATGAATCTTGGTTTTAAAGTTACTGGCATTTAAAAATGTGTAGTTAATTTTTGGACAACCTGTATACTTTAGCTTTTTCCAGAGTTTTGTCTTTGCTGATCACTGTTGCCATTTTATAATCTCAAATTTGCAATTACAGTACTACAGTTTATTATCTGGTAGTGATCTTGTAAAGACCTATGTTATCCCTGCATCATTCTCTGAAATCAGCAATATTAGCAGCTATGTAGGGTAGAACTTTGGCAAAGAACAAACAACTGATTCTTAGCATAAAATATAAGAATATTATCTTATGGTAACCTTACCAACTGTGAGGTAAATTCCAAATTGTGAAGACTTCTCTTGGCTTTGCGTCAAATTTCTATCCTTGACATTGTCTCATCATGAATAACTTATTGCTTCACCATAAGGCTGAAACCATAGTCGGCTTCCAAACAAAATTTTTGGCACCAAACATTTGGTTGTGACGTCACCAAATATTTGCCATCGAATTTAAAGTATGAACTAGTAACAAACATTTGGTGCAATGTATATGACAATTCAATAAAATGTGCAATCTAGCGCGAAATTTTATTTGGTCTCAACTCCAGGCCCGTAGCCAGGGGGTGTGCGTTGGGGGCGTCGCACCCCCCTAAATTTGACAATGTACAAAAAAGGTCCACAAAAATTCCCCGAATGACCACCAAAAGAACACATAAAGCACCAAAACAAGTAAATGTTGGTCGTTTTTTAATAAAATACTACACAATATGCTTGAAAAACTGCTAAAAAACTACTAAAATTAGTTTAAGGTCGACAAAAACGAAAACTTTTCCTCCAAAAGGTCCACTTTTTGAAAATCCGCACCCCCCCTTGAAAAAATCCTGGCTACGGGCCTGCTCAACTCGGTGTTGAAGTTATTTTATTTGGAGTCACTCGTCATTTTGACGTCACGACCAAATGTTTGGTAGCGAAAATTTTGTTTGGAGGCCGACTATGTTTTCACCCTAACAATTGCATTTTGTATCACTAATCCTAAGACTTGCTATACAATGCAGCAAAGAATAAAACATTTATGGGTACAGTTTGTATATACACACGTCAGAGTGTCAATCTCTTTTTCAAAGCAATTAGGCCTGACTCTGTAAAGGAAAGATTATTCAGAAAGAAATAGCTGGATTTAGAAGCAATATAAATCTTTTACAAATTCATCAATCTTTCTATAGTCTTTGTCATTCATTTCATGTTCATTGTACTGTTCATAACTATCCAAAAAGTCTGTTCTGCATTGTTTAAGGAGCATGTTCCGATCTTTCAAAATTTAGTATTCAGTTTCATATTTAAGATCACTGATAGAGAAGTATTAGTTTCAAATTTCAGTTCCGTTAATCCGATTTTTTCGATTTTATAAGCAATTTTGTATTTCAGAGCTTCCTATACTTTGTTGTGTAATTTAGTTATGGTTATCTAAAAAGTTGCCTGTTGACTTTTATTTCCAAATGAAACATGTGTCAGCCGTAAAGTTTCACATAGATTATGAGAAAAATATGACCAATATTTTGGTCTAAAAAAGTCAAAGCAATTGGACCGTGCTTCTTTAACATTGAAGATAGCTTCAGTCTGACTGACGCTACAGTCAAGTGGCCAACCAGGTGTTTCAAAAATTGGCCTAAAAATGATAACAAATTCTTTTTTGCATTGCAGTATAACAAGTGCTAGGCTTACCATTGCTAAATGTCAATCTTATCTGCATTGTGTTTTACTTAATATACTCCTTGGCAATGTTATTTGATTGTTAACTCTTCAACCTTTCCCGTTTTTATCATCCTCCGATCCCGTTGACCTGGGTGCATTTATGATACTATGTGCTGTTTAAATCCTGTTGGTGAGTGCTAATATTGTAAACTAAAAATATATTGATACCAAACACAGCACCAATGGCACCAATAGAATTTACCAATGCAAGCACTCAAATGCAATTGTTACTATTTGTTACAATAGAGTCATGCTATTGATATATTTGGCTAACTCATTTTTCATCTAATAAAAAATTCCTAGCCAAAACAGCTTCCCATCCTGAAAGGTCTCTACATATGAAAAGGTAAAGTGTACACATGGCTTGTTCATGGTCATGTTACACTTAACTGACTCAGGAATATGGGCAAATCTTACTAAAAGAGCTGATTTTAGCAGAATGATTATTTTGTAAGATGAGTCAGGCAATTATTGTAGTAGTGGGACAATATATATATAGATCATATATACCTCATATTGCTATGTGCTTCTGATGAGTGAGGCCCTTGGGCCTTACGAAACAAATTTGTAAAGCTATGTAGTTATATCGAAGAAATCCAATTTTGTATTCAAGCTCCCTTATGGTTGAGCACTTTACCTTTGGATGATTTCACATGTGGATTTGCAATAATTATACATAGATATGTTACTCATGGAGTTGTGTTTGTTTCTGCAAGAGTTTTGGTTTGATGCACATGCAGCGTGAAAAGGCAAATGGCACTTGCACAATGATCTAATTTTCTTGCACTACACTATTAGTCATCTTTCTATACAGTTACAGAAAATACAGTAAACAAAATAATAATGAGGGTTTTTTTAAATGATAATTTGTCAAAAAAGTTCAGTTTCCACAACATTTTAGTTCTTTTATTAGATCAGATACCTTCAAAGTTAACATCTATAGACCTGAAATCCTGTGACCTTTAAATTGGTATTGTGCATTGCTAGTTAATGTTGATATTTTGTCTATAATATGCAAATTGCAATGGCACATGACAAGAAGGATGCCCATGAAGCACTCATCATTGGTGTATATAACTCAACTTTTGTAGGTGTATTGGTATTAATTCTTGCCATTTCGATAACATCTTTAAAATCTTACTGGTGAAGGCAAAATAATAATTTCAGCTGTAGATACCATCTTTGGGTCTTTACGTCTCTAAATTTAGCATCTGAAAAGTTTGTCAGGTATCATTCATTGCTTGATGTAATCTAAATCACCCCTGGTTTTAAAAGATTTAATCTTTCATCTTGCCTTGTTACGTCTCCATATGATCTCAAACAACCAGCATTATCATCATTGTATCATTAGCATATGTAGGCATGTGAGTGCAAGAAAGTCGTATCTGCAATAGCTGCCATTTGTCATTTATGTGGATTCCAAACTGTATAATCTTCAGTCTTGGGTCAGAGGTTCTTGAAACGGTCCTTCAGGTGACGTGTCACCTGAAGAACCGTTTCAAGAACCTCTGACATATGACAGGGAAATTTTGAGCAATTTTTCACACTCTATTAGTGATGAGAAGATAAATATAACATAAGGCAGCCATTGCAGATACAACTTTCTTGCACTCACATGACAATGCATACTAGCAGCAATTCTTCCTCTCTCAGCACTTCTCTTTTTCATCTTTCTGACAACATATCTTTCACTTTCAGCAATTTCTCATAATCAGCATTTCCTCTTCAGCATATTTCTAACTTTGTTCTTCCATATTATATATATCTACCAGGTTTATTTATTGATTCTTACTTACAATTCCTTGTATCTCACCACTGATCATTTATATATCATTTATTCTTAAATACATCTTTCTTTCTAGTCTTGCACTGTGTGCCTTTATTTTGTAAGTTTCGTGTGTTCTTTGGCATAATGCAAAGAAATATCTACTCATTTTTGGATATTGAATGCAAGTCCTTGAAGTGACTAACAGTGTTCATGAAGTTGGTAATCCTAAGTATGATTTTTAGGCTTATACCTGTAGTGTTGCCATATTGAATAAGCAATTAAATATAGGATTTGGGGATTTTCATGCCTTGAATTGAGGGATTTTTTGGGTTGCCAGTTCATTTTCACATCGGTGTTGTCATATTGAAAATGTGGAATTTAGGAATTGGGGATTTTCATGTCTTGAATTTGTATCTCATAACACTGTCCCATCTGTGTAACTGGATTCAGATGATTTTGTGGAAATTGCACTAAATGATTTTTGCAGGAATTCAGACCATGAAAGAAAACATTGAGATGATTTTTTTTTTCAAATTTTGGTTTTCTAAGGGCCATAACTGTTAAGCGCTGATGTTATTAAGTATCATTCTTTTTGCAGATGAAAGACTAAGTAATAATGTATCAATTGACATCATTCTGAATTTCAAAAAGAAGCTGGAAATAATCTTTAAGATTTTCATTTATAAATGCTAATAATTTTGACACACCATGTATCAACTGTAGAAAATACACGCAGTTATGATGCTATCTACTGTAGATAACTAACTTCTATGTTATCTACTGTAGATATCACACTGCTATCATGTTTTCTGCTGCAGATAACGCATTGATATAATGCTATCTGATAATGTATTGCCGTATTGCAACAAAGTTATCTACTGTAGATAACACTACATAGTAAATAATAAAAAAAACCAGTATGACATCAATTATTTGAAAATTTGCATAATATGATGTCTCATGCAAAACCTGTATTAATTGAGGTTTTATATTTGGCAAAACATCATTAAAAATCAGTGCTAAACATAAAGATCAAAATAATAGACCTTATATACAGTTTCTTACTCTCATTTATTTATTCCCATAATTCTCAAAACACATTTCTAACCATCCATGTAATATTTATTCACAATTCATTCTTTTCTTTTTCAGTTTTTTTCTGTGTGGTTTCTCTCACATGCATGTAATACTAATATTTAATGCAAGCAATGCAATGTCCATATATTTACACATATTTACCCAAACCTACTATTCACCCACCATAACAAGGTTTCTACAAATATCTGCTCGTTGGAAAGAACTTATCAAATGTGATGCATGACGGACGATGCTTGATATGATTACAATATATATAGCAACTTATAACTAGGGAAAAATGCGCTTCTACTCAAAAATATATTCTTGTATAGAGGAAAAAATATCTGTAGATCCCTTGCTTCACAAATCCAATAGTTTTTGCTATGTTTGTCTCCTACTAAATATTATCCATCATTATAAAATTGCACTTTATGGCTATTACTATGAAAATATTTACTTGAATGTACTGTTGTTGTCTAGCTAAATTAATTCTTGAATAAAGTATGTGCGCATCCTGCATAATGCCTCAGATATTCTATCCTAACAAGTGCATGGTGCATTAACTGATTGTCATTTGCAATTTGTTTATTCGTTGTAAAAGAGGTCATATTGTAGTCTAGTAACTGGCCCAAACTATAGACACAGCTCATATCAATTACATAACATTACGGGAAATTAATCTTATCATAACATCATTTCTCGAGCATTATCAGTCTCTTATGCCAAATCTCAACTTTTTTTTATTGAAAAGCACTTTTTATTGAAAAGCACTTATGCCATTTTAATTACTACATTTTATTCAAGAGTGAATTTTGACAACAATAATGGTTCAATGAATATGTCTAACTATATGCTGGTACATGAGGTCTACCAGGGGCGTCGGAACCGTGTGAACTTTGGCTGCACCGCTTTTCAGCCAAAAAAAAGAAGGACAAATATTTTGATGCATTTTATTATAGTCCTAGCAATAATGACCAAAAATAGTACTGTACAAATTTGATTTTTAGTAAATATTGTCTTCTTGACTTAGTTGTTTCTTTTATTCATGTTATTTTTTGTAACTAAGGGTCCACAGGCCGCACCACTTTTACCAGGGGCCACACCACTTTTATTTTACTTCCGATACCCCTGGAGTATATAGGTATATCTTAAAAATATAATGAATAAAGATATTGGGGCTATCTACATGGAGCGCAGATCCAGATGCATGCGCATCTCTGAGATCTGCATCTCCTTAGACCGATTACACATATGCATGTACGCAGAGTGCTGTACAGCAGATCCGGATCTGAAGCCCGTTTAGCCAGAGCCTTCTGCAAAAGGGGTTACTGAAATGCGCATTCATATGGATTTGCACTCCCGTGTAGATTGCCCCATAGAGTCCATGTTGGTGTACAATGTCCATACATACTTGCTTGGCTATTTTGTATCATGAGTTTTCCATTGGAAACTTTGAGAGAACCTATAAAGTCACTTAGATTCAACACAATAACAATAGTATAGATAATGATGTTGCCTCACCTATGAAGATATAAATAAACAAGAAAGAGAAAGAAGAAAGAGAAAGTTATCTATCTCAGTTCTCAGTGCCAGAGTGGTATGGAGCTAAAGATGGTGATTGGAAATAAAGGTGGCAGAGAAAATCCCATATTTGTTATAGTAACATTAAGAGTTGGGCAAAAGAATCAAAATTTAGTAATTTATATACAAAATAAGGACATTATTTGTTGTTTTTTATCTAACGTTAACGTAAGCAGAATTTGATGCGGGTGTTATTTTTGTTTCGGTAATGGATTCATACTGATTTGTGCTAAAAAGGGGGACTGCCTACCCAGTGTATGTAGTATTTTTGAGACATTTTGCCAAAATTGATTTAAAAATCTAGTTGGGAGTGAACATCCGAAATTTTCCTGGCTCGGAAAAAAATATGTCAGAGACAACATCTTTTGGAGTGAACAAAATTACCAGAATTGCACAAGCTGTTTTCACCACAATGTGAGAATTCCCTGGAATATTTGTTTTCACTTTATGACCGCTTCCACCATATGAAAATACTAATGGTTAGAAGCTAATCTGTTATTATCTTTATACTATTAACCATTTTGCTGTAATATTTGCCTCACAGATGCAGGTTCCCCTGGCTATTCAATGGAAGCAGGCAAGAACCTTCTCATAGAATTGGATCCACTTATATGTAAGTTGGAAGCTGAAACTTATGAATATTCAGCCATTTTTGTGTAGAATACTTCAGAGCAGATCTTATCTAAATGCCCTGCATGGCACCAATGCGAATGCACAACATGCAATTTTATAACACAACCCTGGCATATAAGATATTTCAAGCATATAAGTAAAAACGGTGGTGCATTCTAGCTGATATTAATGCTTATGCTTGTGCAGTTAAGTTTTTTTAGGCTTGTTGATCATTTATGTAGATGCATAGTAGTTGGCATAGATTTCATCTAAAAACTCCAGTCATGCTAGTGACAAAAACATACCCAGATGAATTGCTGAATCCTGGTGAATATCATGCAACAATCTTAGTGTACTTAGAATTGCAGTAAGTGTGGTAAACTTAAAAAAACAGTAAACAGAATAACCTACATTGGGTCTATATGTGCATGTCGATTATGCCTCAGCTGTTCCATGATATGGACAGATTCAGATATTGTTCTGTTTGTCTGTTACCTTCCCAGCATCAAATAATTGTGACACATATATCTGATGTGGGAGCTAATACCGTGCTCTAAGAAATACCATTCACTGCGTAGCACATTCAATGTTTTGACCCTCAAGACCTTCCATAAAGTCAAGAATACAGTTACAGTACTATCCCGGAAGGGTTGGCATTGTCACATTGATTATATATGTGTCTGCCTTTTGAAGTAATTTCAATAGATGCTGGTATAGCAATCGTGTGATTTTCATCGTAGATGAATGTGCTTAAATTGTTTAAATTTGGTTTATTTTGGGAAATTTGCTTAAAAATACCCAATTTGAGTAAAATTTAGTGCTTTTCTGTCAAAATTGTTATACTGTTGGTTGGGTTTTTAGAGTCAAGAATATGTACTGAGATCGTCAAATTTTAAAAGTCCAGTAGGCACATACATTTCCCAAATAATCATAATATTTTCATGTCAATTATTATTTTGTAGTATCTACCACTGGAATGCACAGAAGGCAAATAGTTGATACAATGGATTCCAATGTGAAAGCCCAGCCATCGTGTTATGTAGTGACGGCAGATAACCGCTATATCATGGCATGCGGCTTCTGGGATAAGAGTTTCAGAGTCTTCCTAACTGATACATGTAAGTAGTAACCCATCAACTACATCTTGAAAACTGATCCAAGTCTTGGAAAGTTTGTCTGAGGTTATTCGGCATTTTTTAGGAGGAAATTCGAAAAACATATTTTCCATTTCAACAAAAGTAAACGGTACAATATCGATTTTACATTGTGCATTTATGTAACACTAGGTGAGAGTGTTATCATATGATGCCAGTCGCATACATTTCTGCATATTTCAGCAATAATATATGATGTCAGTTGTAGTCAGTGAGTTAAGTTACCAAATATCACAGCTACAGCAAGGACCAAGTGTGCCTGCTTGATATCATTTATGATATTACAGCAACTGCAGCAGGCAGATATTCCCTAATCTAGATGTATTGCTAAGAGTGAATTTGAACGTTTGATATAACACATTATACGATTTTTTATTTTTCTTGTGCATTTTACTCTCACGTGACTACTTTTGTATTCTCCAGGCAAAGTAACCCAAGTTGTGTATGGGCATTGGGATATGTGTACGTGCCTGGCGAGGTCGGAGTGTCCTGTTGGTGGTGATTGTTATATCGTCTCAGGGTCCAGAGATGCTACGCTACTAGTGTGGCATTGGAGTGCTAAGCTGCAGTGGGTGCTTGGAGAGAACCATGTGCATGGTAAGTGTTACAAGTGTGGTATTGGAGTGTCCTGTTGGTGGTGATAGTTAGATCGTCTCAGGGTCTAGAGATACCACGCTACTAGTGTGGCATTGGAGTGCCAAGCTGCAGTGGGTGGTTGGAGAGAACCATGTGCATGGTAAGTGTTGCTAGTGTGGCATCGGTGTGTCCTGTTGGTGGTGATTGTTATATCGTCTCAGGGTCCAGAGATGCCACGCTACTAGTGTAGCATTGGAGTGCTAAGCTGCAGTGGGTGCTTGGAGAGAACCATGTGCATGGTAAGTGTTATCACTGTCATTGTTAGTGGTAAACTTTGATCAACACCAAATAGGCGGGCCACTTCACATCGTGCATTGATACAGCTGTTTGTTTTTGTATAAAATATATCTGGTAATTTTCTTCTGCAGCATGGATTACTTAATATGGCATTTCTTGCATTTAATTTAAACGTGTTGGTCTGTTCATAAACACATATGTGCAATTCCTGGCTTTTAATAATTTTATTTTGTATTTTAATGTAAAAATTAATGATGTGTAATCGTACCCTTTGCAACTTTCTTTATTTGTTCTTTTGTGTATTTGTGCAATATTTATATGTACCTGGCGAATAAAATGATATGATATGATATGATATGATATGATATGATATGATAAGCACGTGTGTAGCTGAAAACAGCACAACTGCAGGAGTCGCAGCGCATGTTGTACATGTGATTCGCGCATCAGTTTCTACTGCTCATGTGTAGGTGGGATTATGTTTACTTGTGGATGAAGAAAAGCCTCATAATTCTCGCGTATCTTGGCAATGATGTACAACTATTGGATCCTTCCATGCAGTGGCGTAGCCAGGTTTTCGAAAGTGGAGGGGCCACAATATGAAGACGAACCGACAGAATTGTATTGACCATGCGAGCGGAGCGAACTAAGTGATCGGAACGAATAACGGGTGGGGTCCAGGGGCCCGCCTTAGTGCCCCCGGAAGCTCCTGGTTTTTAGCTATTTGACACACTGCAGGAAGGCTAATTGCAACATTTTTGGATTTATGTAGTTATAATGGTGCCAAAATCATCTATATGAGGTAATTTTTGCAGGAACCAACATTGGCATCCAAGGCAAATGCACCATAGTTTGAGTCAGTCTAATTGTGTAGTTATATCATGTAATGTATGTTTTGTAGATTGAATTATTTTTTGGGGAGAGCAGATTTAGATATTATATTACTAATTTTCTGAGATGTTGTGTTGAACCCAAACCTTCCAGAATCAAAATCTGAAATATTGTGTCAAGTGAAACTGGTATGAAATGTGTAATTATGCAGATTGTAGACTTGTATGAATATTTATACCAATATAACTTTGATTTGTCTGCTTTTCTTGCAGGTGAAACTGCCACCCCAAGGGCCATCCTCACTGGACATGATACCGAGGTCAAGTGTGCCGCGGTGTGCACTGAGCTTGGTCTGGTTGCCAGTGGCTCCGTAGGTAAGTTGGATTGAAACATTCTCTGCTATTTATATATTTAAAGATTTGTCTTCATTTTTTATAAGAAACGCGTTTCACGGGCCAAAATAATTATACAACATTAACCTGTAGACAAGCATATCTATAGTTGCAAGGAGAGGTTTTTCAAATGATGACCTTGTCTTCCAGCAATTAAATTAACTGAAATGAAACACAACTTTTATTAAAGCTCATTTCATACATACTTTCTGACTATCCATTAAAACTAAAAAAGATTCTAAGATTTTTTTCTGGGACATGTGGTGCTACAAGATACATAATTAGATTATTGTTTTTGAAGCTCAGTACAAATCATGCGAGTGCCAGCAAACCTCGTATATAAGTTGTGTCATATTGAGATTTAAAAAACAAAACATTTTGATTTATGTTTTGTGATGTTTTGCAGGTGGCGCTTGCCTAATTCACACAGTCTCTGGGGACTTACTGCGCTCACTTGACCCTCCTGAACCTTGTCAGTCACCACGACTAGCTAACATTGCAGCTGAGGAAGGGGTAATCATCGTGACCTTTGACAAAGGTCATATATGCTCCTTTACCATCAATGGCAAATTCTTGAAACACACAGAAATACAAGGAAAAGTCAATGTGAGTACATAGTTTATTTCCTGAGGAGTACCTCAAGGTTCTATCCTTGGTCCTCTTCTTTTTATTGTGTACATGAATGATATTTGTAGAACATCAAATTTATTGAGTTATATTTTGTTTGCTGATGATACTACTGTTTTATACTCTGATAGCAATATCCAATGAATGTTGGTTAATTCTTTTATACCAAACGTATTTGTGCCCTGTAAATTAATGACAATGCAGCACCACTTTAAAATCCATATTTTAATATCTTGGGAACAAGAAGACCAGATATCAGTGGCTAACCGAAAGAATTATGTTAGCTTCCTAATTCAGTATCGAAGTGTTACGTGTCATCCGATTATCACCCAGACAACTGGATCATGCTTTCTTGTTTTGAACCATGATCGAAATGATCACCACACAAAACTATTGCACTTACCGTTGTCAGGAGGTATGCGTGATTCATTAACTGGGTGAGTTACGTAATCACTTCGATACTGAATATTCCATGAAAATGTCAGCTGATGTAGAGTTTTAAAGTGGTACTTGTAATTTCAATAATCCAATAGCATTGTTTAGGCTTCATTGAACATCTTGAATATTTTTTTACTCAGAAGTGTGGTTGTCATAGTCTGCTTTTGGTGGTTATATTTTTTGCTTTTAGATCCAAGATGTACCTTTCGATGTGGCATGTCACATATTAGATGTATTTCAATCAGATCATGATATTGAAGCATTACTGATCTGATATTGAGATAACTAAGGGACAGTTCACAAACACTTGTAAGGGGGGCCTGATGCAAAAAAGAATTATTGCGGACAAATTTCAGGGCCCCCCTTTTCGACCTCGAAAAATTTAAGGGCCCTCCTTTTTGCGACAAAAATTAGTGGTCAACCCCATAGAAAATCATGTAAACTCAATTTTTACCCAAAAATTTGTGGTAATTTTTTTCAGCCCCCCCCCCCTTATGAGGGTGAAAAATTTTAAGGCCCCCCCCCCTTTTGGAATCAGGCCCCCCTTACAAGTGTTTGTGAACGGTCCCTAAACATCACTGAGATCTGAAGCTGGGAGTTGCATTTCCACAAAACAAGCAACTCTGAGATATTCTCCAACTGGTTACATCATTTTGTTGATTTTGATTCTGTCCTTGATGTGAAGGAAAGAACTCAAACTTGTAATGAACACCATGATTCCTGTTTGTATTTGTAGGCAGTGAAAATGAAGCCAGAAGGAGACTACTTCATCACCGGGGGAGACAACCGTGTGGTTCAAGTGTGGCGGACACATGATCACAATCTCATGTACACATTCCCATTGTGTGATGCTTCTATCTTAGCTTTAGATTTAGCACACGAACAGAGGTAAGATTATATGTAGCAATTAAATTTGAGTTTTCACTATCACAATTCATGACAAAAGAAGTTTAAGACTTTTTGTATATATGCACAAGATGCAAAAAATCCATAGTTTGGTTTATGTATATTTTTTGATAATTTTCTTCAACCATGCTAGCAATCAATAACTGGAGGTATGGTATATTATATAAGCATACTGTGATATTTATTATAATTTAACTACATCATTAATATTTAGTTCTCCAATATAATTGGTTTGTGTGGAGGTTCTATAGCAGGTTGGGTATATTTTAATTAGAGAATAAAAGATAAGATTTATT
>JXSR01S000681.1:211540-227004 GCA_000969725.1 Ophiothrix spiculata | reverse complement strand
AAATCATGAATTGCACCTTTAAGGAACCTTTTGCTATGAAGGGTCACATTTCTAGGGCATACTCATTCCATTAGATGGTACTCGGTAGACTACTACCATTACAATACATAGGCCTATGGGGATTTTCAAAATGCTAAAAAGCTTGTAACTTAGAAACGAACGATCGGAATTAATCAAAAGTGAATTTTTCAGTATATAATTATGTTGTACTCTTCTTTTTATTTAGCTAGAAAAGAGGCGAAGTTTTGTCACATGAAAATCATGAATTGCACCTTTAAGGTACCTTTTGCTGAAACGCGTCACAAATGAAATGCACATTAACTTACCTATAATCATATCATTCACTGAATAAATATAAATAATATTACACACCTTCTTAAAACTACAATTTGTTTTCTCAAATTAGAGGAAAAACAGAAAACAATGTTTGCATATATTGAGATAATCATATTTGAAGTTCAAATGTTATGTGCGATTATACACGATTTAATTCCTTTGGGAACCAAAGTAATTAACTTACTGATCCATGTTGTTCTGGAATGTTCAATAAAGAATGAAATTTTGTTTACCTTTGTAAGTAATTTCCCTTGATTCTGATTTTATTATCAAATTTGCATCAAACTCTATTTGAAATTAGACAAAAATCACATAAAATAAACTATGTATTGTGTCTCTTTGTAAAGCAACCTACGCATGTGAAACATAGGAAATCAGTACTGCAGATCAGAGAAGGATTGAGGCGTTTGAGATTGCAAAGAGAGGAATCATGTTTTTCCCCCGATGGCTTTATAATAAATGTTGTAATATTTTGGTAACCCAAATACAAATTTTACCATAATTTTGCTCATAAAGTCTAACCTATTGCTAACCCTAAAACTAACCTTTGCAATTGAACCTAAAACCAAATCTCAACCATACACTCCCGCTCGAAAGTATTTCCGTACAAAAATTTTATTCAGCCATATCGCAAAAGGTGTTTATCATCAATTTTTGACAGAGTCTACATTGTATAATTATCGGAAGTAACTAATCTGGAATTGCATTCATTGCAATTGAAAAATACTTTCCTGGGCATTTGTTTTAAAACTTACAACCTGAAAATATTCTATCCAGTTACAAGGTAATTAGGCTATGAAAAGTTACATATTAATGAGATTTATACATGTGTTGTATTTGTACATGGCCCATGAAATAGGCCATTTCTATGGCAATGGAAGATTAAATATCAAAACAAACATCAATTTATTCATATTGAATAGATAAATTACCTATACTAGTATGAATCTTTGGTGATTTTAGGTCGTTTATTATAAAATAAGGTTTCTGAACGTTTTTGATTATGCGGAAACACATTCGAGCGAGAGTGTATTTTACAAAATAAATGGAAAACAAATTCTGGAATTTCTTTTTGCTTTGATATGTGGTGTCAGAGGAAGTATACTGGGGAAAGAAATCATGCATGCTGGATATGACATGCTAGACAAAACATTCATGCAAGAAGGCTACATATGACATGCTGTGCAGTGAAATCCTGCAAACAAAAAAGCTGGATATAACATACTTGGTGAACGAAGCATGCAAAAAGGCTGGATATGACATGATGGAAAAATAAATCACGCAAGAAGATTTGATATGGAATGATGGAAAAACAAATATCCTCCACGGATGCTTAATATGGCCCAATGGGCAAGACAATCATATGACCATACAGTGTGTCCCAAGATAAACTTTACAATCTTTGCGTGCAATTTTCATGGGTTTAACGGATAGTTCGAAAGTATGTAAAGGTTGCATTTTATAGCCCATGAATTAGATACCGTTTGTTTCATTTCAATCGGTAATGTACAACAAAAGTTAAGCTTTGTCAAATATTTGAATGTAAAATTTGCTGGTCCATTTTCACGAGTTTTTAAGTTCCCCTTGAATGTAGCTCTAGTGTGTATTGTCATTGATCTGTTCACTCAACCGTAACGATATTTACTTATTTACTACGCACATGCTTTCTTTTATCTATTTTATCTATGCTGAAAAAATGAACATATTTGATGTAAAAATAGGACAGATATGATAAGTTTTCCAAGGTGACTCATTTTTATTCCATTCAGAAACACCCTTACTTTATGGCCAATAATCATGAAATTGGGCCAGGCAAAAATCCACCCAAAAGTTTGATACAACATAACATTTGTTGTATACTACTGATTGAAATGAAACAAATGATATCTAAAAGTTCAATTCATTGGCTATAAAATGCAATCTTTACATACTTTCTGACTTTCCGTTAAACCCATGAAAATTGCACGCAAATATTGTAAGGTTTATTCTGGGACACCCTGTACTTCAAACTCTTTATTTACACCTTTATTTAACTCATCCGATGCTACACAAGTATAGCTGAGGTATTCTTGAATGAAGAAATGGAAGGCGCGATTTATTTCTCCCAATATTTGTAAAATGCCTCGTTTAATCAAATTTCCTTTCTTAAATGCCCTACGTATTTTTGTTATTCTTTTACTCAAATTTCATTCTTTTCATTTCGGCAATCCTTCCAGAATACCTTTACAGATTTGCCTTGTTATTGTTGTTATAATGCTTTTGTAACCTTCTTTCTACAATTTCATATCCAAAGAAAAATAGATTTATTCTGAGAAGAAGAAAATATTAAAACCAAATTGTGAATATTAACATTCACGGTGAGCACCGATTCAATAGAAAACTGTTTTATGAAAGTGTTCTTATTCACAATTGTTTTATCTATATATAAATATAGATTGAATATTATTGCATTAATATGATTAAATAAATGTCGGTGCTTATATAGCGCTTTTCCAGAATTGATCAAAGCGCTTTACATTTATTCCGTTACCATTAGAATACAGCCAGCTGCCCATTCTAGCGCTATACGGTCATATTCCTAGTAACTACCCATATAACGCTTGGGTCGACGAAGCAAGTGTGATAAAGTGATTTGCCCAGGTTCACAACACGTTGGCACTAGCGGGGCTCGAACTCACGAATAATTATTTATTCTAAATTAAAATAAAAAACCAGAAAAACATCAAGATGTCGACTTTCTCAAAACAACGATGACCCAGGGGGATGCCTAACATGTTAACTTGTCTAACATCTTCATGTTTTCGACATTTCTACATTACCAATGATTACAAAATATAGAACAGGAAGTTTTATATGTGACCCGCCGCGGCCAAGGGATGCACTTGTCGGTTCGTAGATGTATATAATGAGCTGCATGTATATAGGGGACGACAAGTGCATCCTTTTGCCGTGGCGGGCCACCTATTATTTGATAACCTTTTGTATTCAACTGTGCTTGATCTACACAGCTTTTTGTGATAACACATATTGCTTTAGGTCATGCCGAATACCAAATGTATTTGTCCACGAGCATTTTCTGTCATAACTTTAACTTTACTGTTTTACTGGCAATAACTTATTGGGCTAATGATCTTTGTTTTTTGGTTCATGCATATTGTATTTTTAATCCACTTATTAGAAAAGTTTCCGGTTGGATCTTGACTATAAATCAATGTGCATTAATGGGGATCATTGTGCAGATATCTCTGTTATGTTTTTTATGTTCTGTAAAATACCGCGTGAGTCAATAAAAATGATGACACTTATACATGTGATAAAAATGATGTAACTTTTGAATAATAGGATAACTGTTAATACTATCTAGGTTTATCTTTACGCATAATGTTTGTTATCATCTTCAACACTAACGTGTCATATGAATTTTATACTCGCACCTACCGTTGTCTCATCATACTTTTTTTGTAAATTGATTTATAGAAATGTTCTCCGATTACATCTCTAGTGATTTACGAGAAGAGAGGGATGTTTACACATATATACAACAGATATCAAATGACCCAGGAACTTCCAAAGAGATTTTGAGATTACTTATGATCATAAAATCTTCTGAATTCCCTGTAGAAACAAAGTTTATTTATTTTGGAAGTCTGTTACTAAAGGGCGAACTATACTCGGTCTTTACACATATTTTTCAGTTTCAAATATTTGATCATGACATAAAACTGATGTGTATGCAAAGCAAAAGAGAAGAAGAATCACGTTCTTTTCCCGACGACTTTTAATCGACTTGTACTTGTAAATTCGGTTGCCTGACCCTAAAATTTGACCGAAACCATATCGCTGAAAATTTATAGACCTAATGCTAACCCTAAACCTAACCCCAACCATATATCTAACATATATAGCTGACCCTAGAACCAAATTTAACCTATATTTTACGGGGAAAATGTGGGGGAATCTGAAATTTTGACAATGTTTTTGTCGAGCAAAACAGGGATCCTTTTTATTGCCATGTGTATTTCCATATGAAATAACTTCAACATCGACTAAAAAATTGAACTTTGCGCCAAACTGCTGAAACAGTGTAAGATTTGCACACGATACAAAACTCGAAATGCATAATAATAGCGGGAAATTCTGGTTTATGCAACGTTTCAGAGATTTACCAACACCTGAATGTTCCTTAAGGCTACGGTCCTTTTTTCGACTCGCTTGCCTGAACGTCATTTTTTACTGCAAGTTTTGGCCTAACTACACATGTCTAATCACAATTGTTGGCGTATATATGAAATAGAATCTCAAGTTTATACAAGAACCTTTACTAATGATTTCACGCCCATAATCAAGGTCAAAATTGCGTCAACAACTACTTCGAAAAAGTTTTCATTAAAATTTTGGCAGATTAAATATGAAAGTTTGATAATGGAATTGTGTATGTTTTTGATAATTTATGGTTCTATTCAATATTCGGAAGGGCATTGACAATGACGGTCAAAGTGTGTCAGTTACATTCGAATTTTCTGTTGTGGAAATTTGCCAAAAAGTTCTACTTGGTAATAGTCAAAATTAATTTTTTGAACGTAAAAGAGTTCCCATGTTACTCTGTTAACCATACATATAGTTTCTGTGTCATTTTCAGTAAGGTAACATATAGTTTTTGTGTCATTTTCAGTAAGGTAACATATAGTTTCTGTGTCATTTTCAGTAATGTAACAAGGATTAACTAGGTCTTTCTCATCGAAAAGTTGGGCAAAAACGAGGACAAATCAAACATGCACTTTTGAACGGTTAAACTTTTAAACTCACTTTTTAATAATATTCCTTATAAATAACATCTCCGAAAATGAGCTCTATTTTTAAATAGCATAGACGAACATGTAATGATATATTTTGTACTCACATCTGCTATTTCTGTGTCACAAAAAATGATATATTCCTGTAATTTTCCTGTAAATGTGCGATTATTGCTAGTCTAGAAACATTCAACAGCGAAAACAGGTGACCTTACTGTTATAGACAAACAATGCAATCGATGAACTGACCCCAAAAATAGATAACACTTCGACAAAATTGAGAAAAATAAAGAAAAACTCTGAAATGTTTTCTGTAATTAAGGGGGTGCTAACCACCCTCTTAGATGAACAAGGCGTGTCAAATGTGTGTTCACTTTAATCAAATATTTCACGTCACTTACACATGCACAGGTTTAATCTTTTTCATTTCTTAAGTCAAATGAATCTAAAGATAAACAAATAAAATGGGTAAAATTGAGCGTGATATTATCACAGGAGTTGTTTATGCATGCCAAAAGAACTTTGAAGCATTTTGTAAGGACTAAACGGTGTTTCCGTAACTCGTCATCGGGACTTTTTTGTAACTGGTGACTTAATGGGGGTAACGCTCCATTTTTACTCGCCATCGCCAAACTTGCCCATTTTTGACTCATTCAAAACATGCCATCCCTATAATAATACACATAGGGTGAAAACGTAGTCGGCCTCCAAACTACCAAATATTTGGTCGTGATGTCAAAATGACGCGTGACTCCAAATAAAATAATTTCAACACCGAGTTGAGACCAAATAAATTTTCGCGCTAAATTGCACATGTATTGAATAACCATATACAATGCACCAAATGTTTGTCACCGGTTCATACTTTACATTCGATGGCAAATATTTGGGACGTCACGACCAAATGTTTTAATAGTAGCGAAAATTTTGTTTGGAGGCCGACTATGTTTTCATCCATAGGATAACAGCAGAGGTCTTAGATACGGTTGTATATAGCGACAGAATGTTTGCAAACAAATCAGACTTGTTATGTTTATACGATTCATAAATGAGTTAAAAAACATATTTTACGTGACTTTATCCACTTTTATAATAGTCATTGTATTAAAAACACATTTTTCTTGCAAAAAACTTAAGAACAAATTTGTAGCTTCTGTCAACCAAACGAAAGTGGTCTATTACAAAACTGCCAAGTTGTTGGTGTAGACAAATTCAAGAAAAGGTTTTTTTGACGAAACTCGTTTTCCCCTTTATTTTTACAGAGAAATATGTTTATCGTTATTTTTCATATGGTGAGGCTTCTGTTTTACTCCTTCTACTCTCAATCGTTATTGCTAGTTTATATCTAATACTACTTAAGTGAAATTGATTTATAGAAATTTCTCAAATTACATCCCTAGCGGGTTATCAATGTTGGGAATGTTGACATAAATACAGCCAATATCAAAGTTCGATTAGCATGATGAGTTTATACGTTTTAAAAGGAGACAGAATTAAACTGATAAGGTTTTATAAGATTTAGGTGATTTCAACTCAGTTTGCTTTCGAAGCTTAGTAGATGAAGATATTGATAGAAGATATTTTCAAAAGATATAACAGTACTTTCAAAATTGTACTCAGGAGTATTTTCTGTTGTTAAAGACATAAAAAATATTATTATTAAGTTGACTTTTTCAATGACAATGGCAAATGAAAATCATATGTTTTCGTACCAATACTTTGTATTCCATTTAGACAAATAGATATACACACAGAAAAAAGTTGTGTTAAAAAGGGAACGTGCACCATTACCAAACATTGTGTCAAATTTTACCCAACATTGTGCAAAATTTAACCCAACCTGTTAACCATGTTCTCTTTTTAACACAACTATTTTCTGTGTGTATAATAATTGCAGGCAAAACGTGACCACAGTTTTACAAAACACCCCCTAAAGGGTTTGGGTTCTGAAGCCAAAATATACCCTTTTCCCCCTATTCATACCCTAAATCGGGATTTTATCGATACTGGTTTCACACTAGGGTTTGAAAAAGTATCCTATTTCTTGAAAATTTGCTGTTTTTGATACCCTAAACGGTGTCACCTGATACGCTCTTCAGTCCCCCCCCCCCAACAACCCTAATTCACATTTTTCTTGGTCACGCTATGCCTGCAAAATTATATTTGAGTCGTCCCCCCCCCCCTTGAAGGAATGTGCCTATCTGAAAGCGTTTTCAAGAATATTTTGTAAAAATTACAATACTGTCACTGTACTGTATAGGTTCGTTCAGTGTATAGACCTGACGTGGAAGTCCTCTTTTGGTCTATGCGCTGCGAGCTCGCTTTGGGTGCGGGAGGTTCCGGGTTTGAGTCCCGACTAGGTCGTATGAAAAATTTCGGAATTTATTAAGCGCTGGTATGTTTCGTGATTATTTCAAGTGGGTGGGTTACGTTCGGCCTGTTACAATTTGGTGGCAGTGGTGGTCCCTAGGGTTTCTAAACGCCCAGGCGGACCCCATTGGATTGTGTGCCGAGATGGGAGTTGTTGATGCTGTTATTAAGTCACGAGGACGTGTCTAGTGTGAGGGAGGGAGTAATGTCACGAATGTATAGGTTCGTTCAGTGTATAGACCTGACGGGGAAGTCCTCTTTTGGTCTATGCGCTGCGAGCTCGCTTTGGGTGCGGTAGGTCACCCGGCTAGGTCGTACAAAAAATTTCGGAATTTATTAATCGCTGGTATGCTTCGTGATTATTACAGTGGAGGAAGTGGGTGGGTTACGTTCGGCCCGTTACAATACATGTGGAATGAATTTTGGGATTTTAATTCCACTTACATAAACGGTAATAAAAGAACAAATAAGCATATTTAAGCCGAAACATATGGAGGGTATTACTATCCACTCAAAACAAACCCAGTAAGTTAATACACAAAAAAGTCATGGTGTCTGGTGACAGGGGGCGCTTCATTTTTAACACTTATAGTATTGTTTTAAATCAGACCTGCAGAAAAGTCCATGTTTTTAAATAAAATCACGACTTAAAACCTTTACTTATCAAACAGATTTTTTGGCCGTCCTTCTCTACATTGGAACACCGGATTTAAAATAAATCTACTCCTATCACGTGTAGACATTTACCTTACAAAGTAAAAACGCAGTATGTGCATTTATAAACAGAACGAGATACTTACACGTAACATTTCACTTCAATTCATTCCCATGCAAAATTTATATCTGTTTGATAGAGTAGATACTGCTTTATGTTATGGAAGAGCATTAGTCGTCTGCTTATTTCTGCAGGATTTATTCGAGGGAAAAGGAAATAACTTTCAATATGTCTACAATACACACAATACCTTTTTAATCTGTACGGCACAAATGTTAATGTAATTGCAGAGAGTGTCAAAAGTTACTTGAAAATCTGTGTTAAAATTGTGCGCAATGACAACCATAAAACCCATCCCACACTTGAACTTTGATGGCTTATTCTTCCCCTATTTGTTGGACTACCCGTCAATTTTTTTTCATTAGAATGACCACAATAGATTAATTTATAGTTGCTAAAATGCCAAGAATCAGTTGTTGTTGTTGTGTTTTTATGCAGCCGAAAAATCCATAGGTAGGATGGTATCCATAAGGAGGGTTAAATCGATTCATTGCTCAAACACACGCGTTTAGGCAAAAACATGATCTTTTCTGTAAGAGCATGTAACTTCGGATTGCAGCATGCTATTGTCATGAAATAAAATTCTTAGGAAAGGTAAAACCTTACAAAAAATGAATATGTAGCTATTGTTATCAAAAATATTCGCATCATAATGAAAACAATTCCGAAAAGTCAACAACATCAGGGTACAAAGAATTTAATACACCTTGTACTGTGCTGTCCAGTTTTAAAAAGACTTTCCAATAACACGATTAAAGGCATTATTTCTAACGATAGTCGAACCTTCGTTGACACATGTACTACATTTTGGTATTTGGGCCATTTGAGGGCTACTATGAATCATTCTCAACTGGCAAATTGAAGAGTGTTTCTTTTTTTTTTTTTTTTAAATTCGCTCAGTCCAGTAGCTGCCACAATATTTGCAAAGATTATAAATGATACTACTGTTTTTGTAAGTTGAATCAGATCAATCTGGATGAAGAATTTAGATTTCAAAATCTAGCATGCCGATGTAATGAAATACAGCGTCCATGTGATTGATACCCTGGTCACATTACCACCGGTGTCCGACCGGCGTCTGTAACGCCGCAATGCCGCAACGCCGGTATGACATCGGTATGAAAATATGATTCCTTGCTGGTTATGGTAGACTCTCAGTCTTATTACACCGGCAGCCGTTAGACTATTACTGAGTTTTGAAAAACACTCTTCAACTATCGTATACCCGTGGCACGTTGTTTATCAAAAAGAGTCTAAAGAGGCGAAATTATTTCACATTTACTGACCTTTTCTTTTTGTATCTATTTTCTTTTGTTCTTTCAGATCTAGAAATAAAGAAAACAATTTAGACGTTTTTATATACGACTCACCTGTAATAGACTATAGAATGGCTAATGACCCTGATTGTAGTCTAGTTAGTGTAGGCAAACCTTTCGGTGAAGAAGGATACGGAATAGGTGTATCTAAAGGTAAGACTTTTACTTACATTAACCCTGATTGGTTGATGACACGAAACTTGAGACTGTGTGTCCAATTAAACTTGACGTTTTATAGTCTCAATTGCTGCATTGATCTCCATAATATAGAGTCAACTAAATCTTTTACGGCTCTGTCACGCAATAACGTATAGAACCAAAAGTATGTCTAACGTAAGGAGGTGGTTCGTGTCATTATTTTTTGCAGTTTGAGGGGAAAAAACCTAAACAGTTAGCCTGATTTTTGTGTGTACTTATGTTTATTATGTTAATACCTGTGATCAATGATACCATTATCGGTATTATCATTTGTTTGAAACCAGGTTCAACGTGTTGGGCTAATTAGCCTAAATTCTACAAGAAATAACGTTACTTGTGTATGTGTACTCGATCAATAGGTAGCTAAAATGAATATTAACATTATTTCCATATGTAGTATGTGATTGTTAGATACGACTGTAAGTATAAGGCCAAATAAAAAAACAAGTTTGTTTCTGGTAACATGCTTGAAAAGTACAATGCGGTACGCGGCTTTTTATTTTTTATTTTTTACTTTTCGAAAATGCAATGCGATATGCGGATTTTCTTTTTTTCTTTTTTTTTTACCAAAAAACACATTAAAACAATACTCTTGGTTTCTATTATTATTTATTAATATCATTATTAACCATAAAAGTTTTGTTCATCACTTTAGCCGCCCTTGGTTTCTCTTTCATGTTCAATAATACAACATGCGACTTGTTTTGTTGCATCTTTTTTTGTTTTTACGCAAGTCTCCAGTAAGCTATTTCACAGAATTGTTTTATTTATCAACAATAAGATTTTTTTTTGATACGAAATACGAAAAAAAAAATAATAATGCGGGAAATATGTAACTTAACAGAAACGCGCGCGGGTTACCTGAAACAAACTTGTTTCTTTTTTTGGCCTAACAGTCGTTCATTATAAAAAATAATCTCGAAATGTTTCCCTTGCTCTAATTTTCAGGTTCACCCTTAAGAGGGGTTCTTTCAAGTAGAATTTTAGAATATGAATTAGATGGTTATTTAGAAGAACTTCATAGAAAATGGTTTGAATCATTAGGATGTATGAAGGACGATATTTTAGATCCAACTTCGGGTGGCGAGGATAACACAGTAACTATTGCTCATGTACGGGGTAAGTGCACTTTATTGTTTGTTTCGTTTTGTTTTGTTTCGCAAATTAATGAATGTATAAAAGGTCATCATAAATAATCAGGAATTTGGTGATGAATAGAACTTCAAAGGAAAAAAATATGTTATCAATGATCATGACGTGAGATCTGAAATCATTTTCGAATATCTATTTGCACTTTCAATGAGTATCCTTTTCCTTAATATGATGAGATTATTTTGACACTTTCATATTTGATAAAGCACGTTATAATTACCACTGATTATTTAAATAATTTGACACACATGTGTGTAAATATGCTAGCAAAAGTCGTTTGTGACTTTTTCTTCAATGTTATTCCTGCCCTACAAAGTAAAAACGCAGTATGTGTATTTAGAAAATATAACAGATTATTCCTAAAACCTCACTTCAATTCATTCCCATACAATGCCTTACTTTATGAAACAGCATTGGTCGTCTGCTTATTCCTGCAGGATTTCTCCAAGGGAAAAAGAAGTAGCTTGCAATTTATCTACAATACACATACTGTGTTTTTACTTTGTATAGTAATCACATAACAGTAATTTGTTCATGCGCATAACAGTTGATTTAGATAAGCACTTTAATATTAACATTGTCTTCGAAAGAAAACACACATTTCAAATAATACGGCACATTTTTCATGCGTTTTGTAGAGAACATCCTGTCGTGTCGCGTTCAGAATGTCAAATAGATACAAATTTGGGGTACTCATGGCGTGAAAATCTGTATGACCTTATCTAAATCTTGTTTTTCCCTTAGCCATTCTGGTAAATACAATAATAGGGGACACTAAGGCACTAGCCTGGTTCAAATGTTTACAACAATGCCTTTTGTAAGTTTTTGTTAAAATACCGTAGTTTGTTAACTCATTACTGATTCTATTCACTGGAGTCAAAAAGTATGGATAATCCCCACTAGTTTGCAATCCGTAACAAAATCAAGCAAAAGCAAAAAGCAATGGCTTCTTTGCTTATGATTTTCCTGATAGAAGCTAGAGCCTATCCCAAAACGTGATTGACAGGTCCCTTTATGTGGACAGATTAATTCGATACTTCTTTTGACAATTACAATTTTGTACACTATTATTAACTAAAACCTTTGTGTTTTAATAAGATAATTTACACGAGGCATTTGAACAGACTTATTATGTCATCTCTCTTGTCCTTTAATGACCAAAGCGTCAAATAGGTCAATATGTCTGTATCATTTTGTAATACTGATATCAGCTATGGGGGAACTACCCGCCAGGGACATTACGCAAATTGACTGCATTATTGCATCACATTTGGATTCTACAATAATTTGAAATGACGTGGGTATCAGTCACAGGCTGATACCCAAAGAGTGTTGACCATATTATTTTGATATGATTGTTTCGTGCATTTTTCTTGCAAAAATCCCGGGGGAGGGTCACTCAAGTATAATGCTGCAGGCATAGCGTGACCACAGGTTTTCAAAACACCCCTTAAAAGGTGATTTTTTTCTGAAGTCAAAATAAGCCAAAATATACCTTTTCCCCTATTCACACCCTAAATGGGGATTTTACCGTTACCGTTTTAACACTAGGGTTTAAAAAAGTACCCTATTTCTTGATAATGGCTACTTTTGATACCCTAAACAGTGTCACACCTGATTCACCCTCCTGTCCTCAAAAAAATTCAACTTTTTCTTGGTCACGTTATGCCTGCAGCTTTATAATTGAGTGGCCCCCTGGGGCAAGAAACATTGTATTAATATTTTAACTAAGTTAATTTTGATCAAATAAAGAGAAAAGATAAGTATTTTTATCATTTACTGATTTCATAATATTTTTTTAGAAACTACATCCACATACCAGTTGCTATCCATGAGTCCATTCCTGCTGAAATGAATATTCATTGAACAAAGTGGATAATTTGTGATTTTAATCAATTTTTGGCCGGCGAAATTTAATCAGTGGCAGTGCTTCAGACTATAAAACATTGAATTCCCAAAATGACAATACCTCCATGGTCTTACTTTTTTTTGTAATGGGAGTATGTTTTTTTTTTATTATTTAATATTTATTAAAAAATCATCAAGAATGCATTCAAAAACTAAACTTTTAGGAAAGCCCAGAACACGGGTCTGCATATCCCTTAGAAATATTGTAATTTGTAAGAACCGATTTGAATTTATTTTAAATTCGATTAAGAATGAATTTGTTCAATGTCTATAACTTGTCTATACTTGATTCCAATAGGCTTCTATCAGAGTTTTTCTAACTATGTAGCAATCTTCCACAAAGTCGAAACACAATAAGGACCTTAAAGATTACTGCAGAATTAACGGATGATCATGGCTATGTTTTGTTTTTATAGTATAATTTATTGTGTTGCGTTACAGCAAAATGTACCTTAAGTCGGAGCTGCAGGTATCCGATGAACAAACTCTTAAAGCACCTCTTGCCTTTGTTCCATTGTTATTTCACCCAGGAACCTAAATGACGGTTTTAACTTACTACCCTCTCTTTTAGTATTGATTTTACAACCCTCTCTCTAAAATGGAAAGACTTACTTTTAAGTCTTAATGATTGTTATTAGTGATAAACCTTTTAAAAGACTTAAATTTTTGAGTCTCGAAAATAAGATTTATTTAAAATTAGTCTTTTCAACTAAGAAATAAACCTAATAATGTTTCAAAATGTGTTTTTAAAACCAAAGGGTTTTATGTTTAATCCAAAAATTCATGCAACAGTCATTTCAAAGTTTTGTCACTGAAATTTAGAGAGTGGAATAATGGTTTGTGCTTAATTATTTATAGTTCCTTTTGAATCAAAAAGCTCACTTTTAATAATTATAATGTTTGATTCTATGTGGAAAACACAATTTTAATATAACAAACTTTGTTGAAACTTAAAATTTTAAATCTCTGAAAAGTCTCATCACTAATAACAGTCTATAAGACTTAAAAGTAAATCTTCCCATTTTAGAGAGCTCTCTTTTAGTATCGATTACTAATTGGTTCTTAACAGTTTGGTAATCAAACACTTGTACCCCCGATTTAAGGTACCTTTTGCTGTAAGGCCGAAAACATACTCGGCCTCCAAACAAAATTTTCGCTACCAAACATTTGGTCGTGACATCAAAATGACGAGTGACTCCAAATAAAATAACTTCAACATCGAGTTGAGACCAAATAAAATAGATTGCACATGTATTGAATTGCCATACACATTGGACCAAATGTTTGCTTCTCGATGGCAAATATTTGGTGACGTCACGACCAATTGTTTGGTAGGAAAAATTATGTTTGGAGGCCGAGTATGATTTCGCCTTAACAGTTTGTTAATCAGACACTTGTACCTCCGATTTAAGGTACCCTTTGCTGTATGTAACACGTCATAATTGTGCTTCTGTTACAGGTTTACTATTAATGCTTTTAGCTGGTGTGGCTTTTTCTTTTCTAATACTCTTCATTGAATTTGTGGTACATAAATGGGGTGTACCTTATCTACGTAAACTTCCAAAACATAGACGAGATTGTCTAGTGTTCAGTCAGGTAAGTGACCTTTGACCTCTATGATTAAGTTTACTTTTTGTCTTTTGGCATCTAAGAAAAGAGAAGGATGGTAAACAGCAAGGCATATCAGTGAATAAATTCATCAGAAATGTCAATAAATATAATATACGAATTTCATTGAAAGTCAGAAGTGAGTTTTCTAATTGAAGAGTGGTGTTTGTTTGTTTGTTTGTTTCAAAACTCATTTAGTCCAACGGGTGCCGTCATGCTAGACCTAAATTCTTCACTCTGATTGTTCCGATGCTCATTTTATCCCATATTGCAGGGGTTGGAGTCCTTATCCTGATAACGATAAGTTGGTCACGGTTCACTGCCCTGAAGAGACATTATAGAATAGCAATAAAACATATTTTCCAAAACTCACTTAGTCCAGGGATTAAGTATAAATAATTATCTTATTGTGTGAGAGCAATGCAGTGCTATTGTGGTTTTTTGATAAATATGATCTTACTATTTTATAACCAGATCTGTCAATGGCTCAAGAGAAATTTTATGTCTCAAAAAGTACATCAAGTTTGGATATATGAGTAAGATATCATTGTGCTTTTTAAAAATATATTCATTTCGGTAATGAAGGACCACTAGCACACTGAGCTGGTAACTGGTTATTTGATTTGCTGTGCATTACAGAAAATTTACTTGCATTTAAGTACTCTATTTATCAGTTTATCGTCTTTTAAATAAAAATGCAGTGGCGTAACCAAACATTTTCATTTAAGGGGCGATCAGGGGCAAGACAATTTTTCAGGGGGGGGGGGGGGCAAAGAATTCTTGCTCAGACACAAAAAAGTACACCCATTTTTTCATGTATCAAATCGGTCACGTTTAGCTTTAATTAATAAAAATCCAAGTTTGCGCCATTTGGGGCAAATTTTGGAAAATTTTGAAAATATGTGGATCGTCATATCGAAAGGTACCTTAATACCGGCATAGTACATTACGAGATACGGGCCATTGAAGCTTAGCATAGTCAAAAATCACGTCCAAGGTCGAATTTCT
>JXSR01S000681.1:181055-196903 GCA_000969725.1 Ophiothrix spiculata | reverse complement strand
TCTTCTTCATTTTTAGAAATTGAAATTGACCAATTAAGTATATTTTGTGCACTCATTAGGGCTTCACAACTAAAAATCATTTTTATCTTCTTCTTTTTTAGTTAGTGAAATTGATAAATTAAGTAGATTTTGTGTTTCTCTTCGCAACTAAATTATGATAATAATGACGCGATGAAATGAAAATCCTGAGAATTCTTTATGAACAATAATTTCAAAATAATCGCCTTGACGTGGTATAAGAGCTATTTATTTAAACCTACATCTAACATTTTTCTACAGTGCTATAACGACATTACATTAATACCATACGCTCACGAGACCAGAAATATGGTTTCAATAAGGCTACATATTTTGTGAAATCAAATTGTTTATCTTTGAATAAATTGAATATCTGACTCGGTGTTATTTCTCTGTCCTTAAGGAACAATTCTCTATGCATAAAGAAATACTGCAACGTATTGCGTGTATTAAGGCAGACAAAAGCCCAAAGCATCCTACTGCATGAGACTAACTTAATCAATAATTGCAAAACTGTATTTATTTTGGCATGCTAAATTGAATTATTACCTTGATTCTCTTTTCTTTTTTTACCTCATCCGCTTCTAGGGCAATATTCTAGTAAGAAAACACACTAGTACAAGAATATGCCTTGTTGACCCCAAGAACTTATTGATAATCATAATCAGGGACAATCCAAAACTGAAGCATGTGATGTTGCCTGGCTGCCTCCCGCAAGGCTTTTCAATCCGAGTTTATACTATCAGCCGGGAAACAGTTTTTATAAGATAAATCATGCGCAGTCGCCGTTTTTAATTCGGCTTTTAGGGAAAAGATAACATGACGTTGAAATCTACACCACTGAATAAGAGACATTTTGATTATTAAATGCGCTATGTATTGTTAATCCACGAAAAGTTACATTAATTTAACATCATTTTCTACGAATTTGCAGGAGTGTATATTATCATAAACATGTTAAACTAAGGTTGCAAAGGAAATCAAACTAAGTTTACTTATTGTGAAATAACTGTTAAAACAAAAACATTAAAACCAAAAACATCTAAAAAGCAATATCTTTATACATGTACTTGTGGTTGGAGAAATGGTATACATATACACACGACAAAGACTCTGCACCATTCGTTTCACATAATCCTTCTTTCACATGCTCTATTATAAAAATTCATATAAGTGTAATTCACACATTGTTTCTGCTTGAAGCTTACACTATGTTGAGGCGGATTTTTAGAACCTCTCATTTCATTCTATTTTCCAGCATTAAATTTGGTATTTTGTCTGTGGTGTTGAATATTGTAATTCATTTTTGTAGATGAAGCTTAAAGATAAGTAAAATTGGAGAAAATACCATGGTTTCAATATTTCTTATTTTTATAGTGTAACCAGAAAACCTGCGATCAAACGAACACCATCTGTAGTTTGATGAGCAAATTTAAATTAACTATAAACACTGTTCGTTACCTGATCTTTTGTCAGGTCACGACATTTGCTATTTTGTAACGAGCAAGAACAAAGGTCGTGACCTGACAAAAAGTCCGTTCACCAACAGTGTTTCTAGTTGATTTATCATTGGCGTAACAGGAGCAATATGGGTAGACCCCAAACTGGCAAATGACAAAGACATCATGAAGTGAAAATGGAGAAAAACAAAACGGATGATATGAAGAAGTACAAATCCGTGATTCCGAGGTGTTGGATGCGTGTGACTACAACCCTCCGATTCATATTTACAGAGCAAAAAGTCAATTTTCCTATCTGTACTTTCTTTAATCTATGGATATTTCATGTAAATTAACACTCAATAAAAAGCCAATTATTATCACCATTTTCAGTTTTTCAGGCTTAGCCTCAACATTTACGAATAATATTTAGGGAAACTGCTTCAACATTGTGCCTTAATTATACAACTGACAGCACCAACATGTACGTTTCCATATACTTATTGACAAGTGAAGATCTCATTTATATCCCATCATGCATTGCTTCCTATGGGAGATTTTGTACAGGAAGTCATGTGAGTAGTTAATGATGAAACATACCCAAAATGCAAGATTACAACATTTTTCTTTGATTTATGGACATTTCATCACTAACTACTCACATAATTCCCTATACAAACAAATCCAAAGAAAGCAATGCATGATGGGATACACACTACATGTATTATCTTCTCTTCCTTTTGATAATCTAGAACATAGCCTCTAACTGTTTTTCTAGAGATTTGATTTCATCACGACTGTAAACTCAGCGTAAAATACAGTCTACGTAAAGGGCACTGTGCTAACTTTAATCCTTCAAATCACGGGGCTTTAAAGTCGGTCTCCTTGTAAATTGAAGAGATTTTAACATAAAGAAATGGAAGAAGTAGAATTTTATAATCATAGATACATCAACATTGCTTTTCCTTTATGTCAAGGTTCATGAGCACTAACTTGTGATCCTCATTCCAAAATTGCTTTTTATCTGAGATTAGTAAAGGCAGTATCTAGGCTTCACAAGCACAGACAAATTAGTACTTTTTGGTGTACAGTGTCACATAATATAACAAAATGGGCAGACACGAATTTTAGAGTACTATATACTTTAAAATGAAATTCATTTTGGAGGAATACCATTTGAAGGCCAATGTATGTAGCATCTGGCCTGGATCTGTTAATGAGTATTATTGATTTCACACAGTTTGGTATTTATGTGCCCTTGCGGCGCCCTATATCAGTGTACCTGATATCATGTCCTTGGGCGTTGGAAATGGACATGCGGCTCATTTTATCAAATGCAGTATTTTTGCCCAAACCGCCTTCGAATTCAATCGAATGTGAGAAGTAAAGTAGAAGATAGTGCACAAACCTGATTTATCAAATGAATTATGTCTGAGAACAATTAAAAAGCAGACATTATACCCTTAATGAATATAATGTCGTCATAAATATCAATTTATGTTTGTCATAAATACAAATTTATGTTTGTCTTTTTTTTAATAAAATCTTAACAATTAATTTAGTTTCAATACACCAGCATCATTTAGATGTAGCAGTGAATTTTGTGTCTCTTGATGCTATTTTCTTTTACTTTTCAGACCCGAACCAAGAGACAGAACTTTGGCAAGAGGTATGCGATTTTTACCTCAAACTGAACAACTTGAATATCTGAAAGCCATGGACGGTGTAAGAGACAGGAAGATTAATACTTGCTTATATAGTGATGAGTCCGAATCTGAGGAAGACGATGACGTCAATGAAGTCGAAGTACGGATGTTAAATAAGGAAAGGGACATGATAAGGGAAGAGGACGAAGACGATGACAGTGATTATGGGAACCATCACAATAATGATCATAATAATCATGATTATAGTAATATTGAAGAAGAGGAAGTGGAAGAGGAGCGTCATATCTTTGATGAGATCAAGAAAGCGGACAGCTTTGACTGGGGTAGTCATGATGACAGCTTAAACACTAACGATGTATTTTGTCAGGATGGAGGTTGTTCGAACCCTATGTTATTAAGACTAGGAGACTCTCCTCCGCCTCCACCTCCTCCACCGAAAAGAACTCATAAACGGCCACGTCGTCTAAAACCTCCTAAACAATTGAACATCTATGACTTTGCGCCTGGTAGCAAATCATGGCCGAGTAATATAAGATCGGCTTCTTTTGATCTTGATGATGAGGCAGTCGACTCTTCAGAACGTTTATGCGAGCCGGAACCATGTGAGAGACAAGCTGGTCATCACCGGGCTAGTGATCCACATGTGTTACACGGTATTGGTAATAGTTTAATGCATCACCATAATCCGCCAACAACTGTACCTGTTTCTCCTCATTTATCATCTGCTTTTATAGAACCTACAGAACTGCTTACGTTTCCGTCTTATTCTGACGGTTTATCGTTAAATCAAGACAGTTCTCATGGTTCTGACCTTCCCAAAGTGCCGTCTTACGACTCTGTTATTTACTCATCTTCTGCTCATAATTTAGATGTTAACAGTAATACGCAAATTGATCCACCTAGTCAAAATACTACAAGCAGAACAGCGCCGCCTAGTAATACTGCCAATAGAAAAGCGCCATCAAAACCACCGGAATACTTCTGGGTAAAGGAAACAAGAATCACGTGACCAAAGATGGATATATAGTAACATGTATAATGTTTCTTTTACATTGTTTTTCTTCCTTAAATTGTCAATTGGTATTGTACATACATTAAGATATGAATAATTGTTTTGAATTTGTTTATGATGATAGTTTTTATCTTGGCACGAAAGATACTACACACAATGTAAACCTTACGTCATAACCATTCACCAAGTGAACGTTATGAAATATGCACAATGGATGAATGGTCCTGAGTGAGCAAAAGAGAATCATCGAATATAAGGAATCAATCAAGTACTGAACGGTCATAATTGTATTGATAACGAATCAGTAATATACTTGGTGGGCGGTTGTGACGTAAAGTATGTTTTTGGCTCTGTGAACGCATGCGTACAAATAACGTAATATTCATGATTATACATATAGTTATTTGCTGATAATTTGTAGATGGCATTATAAAATATTAAAATAGCACAAAGAATCTATAGCCAAAACAAAAAATAATTATCGGACAATTTAAACAAAAATCCATGCAGGTATTGCATTTACAAACAATGGGGCCCTTTACTCTGGATTGTTGTTTACACTGTCATATAAATTATTGTTTGGCATATACAAGTTATGATATCTAACAGGTAAGTCATACATTCATTCCATCAACATCAACCGCATTCATGATTTATTCGTAAACAGAAATTAATATATCTAACAGTCTACAATAGATAACAAGACAGACGTTGCGTAGTACTGGGAAATTGTTGTTTTTTTCATGTATCTTAATGTTTTATATATACTCTGTCTTCAACATAAGCTCCATGAAGATCGCGTTTAGAATTTAACAACGAGCTTCTACGCAGCCCGTGTGTGCGCGCGCACAATTCAAACAACTATCATTTGACATGGTTTTCACATGACGGTCGTGATGCCTGGTCAATTTTCCCCTAAATACTTGAATTGAATTGTGATATAATACTAACCAATTACATCCAAAGTTACGTAAAATGCAGTGGGTCGCGTATGGCGCAGAACACAACTTGTCAACACGCATTGATGAAAAAATCCGCACAACAGGGAGCTTAACTTTAGTCAAAGGTGTGGTTGTGTTCTGTTCAACATGTGTGCACAAATCTACAACTTTTGAACAAAAACGCAATTCTACAACTGTTCACTAACGTATCAAATCTACTTATGTTATATTCAAACAAAAAGGATACATCTGGTTAATGAAAACCAAAAATAAACATATGTTCAATTCAAAATATGTTCAATGTACACCACAAAACCTATATATCAGTTTAACCCAATTCCTATCTGAATAATTCAAACTATATATTTGCATCTATTTTCTTCGAACCAATATTTTACTACGGACGTCTGTTCAATAATAAACACAAATAGACATATTTTCATAAAAACCACAAATCGGCATATGTTCAATACAATCGCTACATTTCATTAACCGTCAGTTCAATTTTGAAGTGCTACCTTAGGTCAAATAACAAAACTTTTATCTGTACAATAAACGCCAATTATGTTCATCCGTTTAATTCAAACCACACATGATTCAAACCGCTTTTACCACTGTTCAATTTCAAACCACAAAAACTAGTACATTTGTTCAGATATGTTCCTCAAATCACATCACAATCCACATTTCTACATCTGTTTATTTCAAATCACTAATTCACATTAATTTAAATCACTAATTCACTTCTCTTCAATACAACACGAAATTACATATGTTACATTCAAACCACAATAGCAATTTGTTAAAACCAAAACCACAAACCTACATTTTAAGCAAAATAAATATATATTGGAAGATTTAAACACAAATCCATGGTAGGGGTTGCATCTACAAACAATAGAACCATGTACTTTGAATTTTGGTTTATAATAAAGATTAAGGTTGGGAGGGATGTAAAACAGCATTATAGAGAGTCAATGTTAAAATCACTCATTGGATATGACGTTAAACATAAATACATAGTGGGGTTTCATTTACAAGTAATGGCCTGCAATATGGATGTGTGTTTATGCTGTCCAATACATTTTTGAGTGGTCTATAATAGTTCAATTCATACCACAAATCGACATCTGTTCAACACAAACCTTAGGGCTATATCCATTCAATACAAACCACAAATCTACCTTTGATCAATAAAAACCATGAATTTATATCAGTTAAGTTGAAACCACAATAACATAAATTCAATTCAAGCCACAAATCGACATTAGTTTAATTAAAACATCAAGGCTCTGTCCATTCAATACAAACCATAAATATATGCCATTTTAATACAAACCATAAATCTACATCATCTACATCCATTCAATATAAGGCCAGATCTGTTTCATACAAACTATGTATCTTCCTCTGTTGATTTAAAACCACGTATCCAGATCTGCTCTATTCAAAGTAAGAACCTATTTCTGCTCAATTATAAAACACATCTACATGTTATTTCTAGTATACGTGTATTCAATGCAAACAAAAAATCTACATCTGCTTAATTCAAACTACAAATTTACATCTGCTCAACATCAAATCAATTGAAACCACAAACCTCAATCAGTTGAATACAAACTCAGACCTACATCTGTTCGATTTAAACAACAAATCTACATCTGTTTAGCTCTAACCACAGACCTAAATCTATTCAATTTAAACCACAAACCTATCTCTTCGATTCAAACCATAAATCTACATCTTTTCAATACAAACCACAAATCTACATTCAGTCAAATATAAACCACAAACCTTCATATTTTCAACTTTTCAATACAAATCACAAACCTACATCTGACCATTTCAAACATACACCAACATATAAAAACCAAAAATTCTTATCTGTTCATTTAAAACTACATATCCAGATTTGTTAAATTCAATATACAAACCTATTTCTGCTCAATTTATAAAACATATTTACATCTTAAAATTGCAAACTACAAAATTCATGCGTGATCTCATTGAAAATTGCAAATCTTTGTTGAATACAAACCCAGACCTACATCTGTTCAATTTAAACCACAAACCTACATCTGTTCAATACAAATCACAAATCTACTTCTGTTCAATAAAAACCACAAATCTACATCTATTCAATACAAATCAAAAACATACATCTGTTCAATTTAAACCACAAACCTACTTCTGTTCAATTTAAACCACAAACCTACACATGTTTAGTTCTAACTACTGACCTACATCTTTCAATACAAATCACAAACATACATCTGTTCAATTTAAACCACAAACTTACTTCTGTTCAATTTAAACCACAAACCTACATTTGTTCAATACAAACCACAAACCTACATCTGTTCAACTCAAACCACAAACCTACATCTGTTCAATTCAAACCACAAACCTACATCTGTTCAATACAAACCACAAACCTACTTTTGTTTAATACAAATCACAAACCTACATTATATTAGCTCAATTCAAACCATAAACCTACTTCTGTTCAATTTAAACCACAAACCTACATCTGTTCAATACAAACCACAAACCTACATCTGTTCAATAAAATCCACAAACATATTTTCATCTTTAATATTTATTTATTGCCATCATGATATAAACATCAAAAAACACCAAAAGAACACAAAGATGGAGGAGATGCAACTGACAGCATAAATGCCTGTGTAATGTGTTGCACCCCCTTTACAACAAAACAATACTCAACAGAACAGTACTAATTTACTAAATAAACAAAAATAAAAATAGCGCAAATATACTTTATAACACACACACACACACACACACATCCACCGTTTGCCCTGCCACACACCTCACACACCCCAAACATACCCAGGAAGCTGCAATAACATAACAAAACATGGAAAAAGCCATGCAAGTATTTAATAAAAGTAATAATACCTACTTCTGTTTAATTAAAAACCACAAACCTACATCTGTTCAATTCAAACCACAAACCTACATCTGTTCAATACAAACCACAAACCTACATCTGTTCAATACAAACCACAAACCTACAGTTGTTCAATTCAAACCACAAACCTACTTCTGTTCACTTTAAACCACAAACCTACATCTGTTCAATGCAAACCACAAACCTACATCTGTTCAATAAAAAACATAAATCTACACCAGTTCAATTAAAATCACAAACTTACATCTGTTCGATATAAACCACAAACCTACATCTGTTCAATACAATCCACAAGCCTAATTCTGTTCAATAAAAACCACAAATCTACATCTGTTCAATTCAAACCACAAACCTACATCTGCTCAATACAAACCTCAAACATACATCTGTTCAATAAAAAACATAAATCTACACCAATTCAATTTAAACCACAAACCTACATCTGTTCAATTTTAACCAAAAACGTACTTCTGTTCAATACAAACCAAAAACATATATCTGTTCAATACAAACCACAAACTTACTTCTGTGCAATACAAATCACAAACCTTCATCTATTCAATTCAAACCACAAAAATACATTTCTTCAACACAAACCACAAATCTACATCTTTTCAATACAACCACAAATCTACATCTTTTCAATACAAACCACAAATCTACATCTGCTCAATTCAAATTTACATGTGTTCAACTCAAGCCACAGACCTACATTTATTCAATTTAAATCACAAACCTACATCTTTTCAATACAAACCACAAACCTAAATGTATTCGATACAAACCAAAACCTCATTCAGTTCAACACAAACCACAAACCTACTTCTGTTCAATACATACCACAAACCTACTTCTTTTCAATACAAACACAAACCACAAACCTACATCTGTTCAGTACAGTCTACAAACCTACACCAGTTCAATTTAAATCACAATCCTACTTCTGTTCAATACAAAGCACAAACCTACATCTTTTCAATAAAAACCGCAAACCTACATCTGTTCAATACAATCAACAAACCTTCACCAGTTCAATACAAACCACAAACCTACATCTGTTCAATATAATCCACAAACCTACATTAGTTCAATACAAACCACTGACCTACATCTGTTCAAATACAAACCTACACCTGCTCAATTCAAACCACAAACCTACTTCTGTACAATTTTAAGTACAAACCTACATCTTTTCAATACAAACCACAAACCTACTTATGTTCAATTTAAACCACAAACCTACTTATGTTCAATACAAACAACAAACCTACATCTGTTCAATGCAAACCACAAACCTAATTCTGTTCAATATAAACCACAAACCTACTTCTGTTCAATTTTAACTACAAACCTACATCTGTTCAATTCAAACCACGAACCTATATCTGTTCAATTTAAACCACAAACCTACATCTGATCAATACAAACCACAAACAAACTTCTGTTCAATTCAAACCACAAACCTACTTCTGTTCAATTTAAACGATAAACCTACATCTGTTCAATACAAACCTACATCTGTTCAATACAAACCACAAACCTACATCTTTTTCAAAACAAACCACAAACCTACTTCTGTTCAATACAAACCACAAACCTACATTTGTTCAATACAAACCATAAACCTACATCTGTTCAATAAAAACCATAAACCTACACCAGTTCAATTTAAATCACAAACCTACATCTGTTCGATAAAAACCAATAAACCTACATCTGTTAAATACAATCCACATACCTACATCTGTTTAATTTAAACCACAGACGTACTTCTGTTCAATACAAACCACAAATCTAATTCTGTTCAATACAAACCACAAACCTACATTTGTTCAATGCAAACCACAAAGCTACATCTGTTCAATTCAAACCACAAACCTACATCTATTCCATTTAAGCCACAAACCTACATTTGTTCAACACAAACCACAAATCTACATCTTTCCGATACAAACCACATACATACATCTGTTCAAAAAAACCATAAACCTACACCAGTTCAATTTAAATCACAAACCTACATCTGTTCGATAAAAACCACAAACCTACATCTGTTCAATACAATCCAAATACCTACATCTGTTTAATTTAAACCACAAACCAACTTCTCTTCGATACAAACCACACATCTACATCTGTTCAATACAAACCACAAACCTAATTCTGTTCAATACAAACCACAAACCTACTTCTGTTCAATACAAATCACAAACCTGCATCTGTTTAATACAAACCACAAAGCTACAACTGTTCACTTCAAACCACAAACCTACATCTGTTCAATACAAACCACAAACTTACATTTGTTCGATACAAACCAAAAACTAGTTCAACGCAAACCGCAAACCTACTTCTGTTCAATACATACCACAAACCTACTTCTGTTCAATACAAGCCACAAACCTACTTTTGTTCAATACAACCACAAACCACAAACCTACATCTGTTCAGTACAATCCACAAACCTACATCTTTTCAATAAAAACCACAAACCTACATCTGTTCAATAAAAACCACAAACCTACACCAGTTCAATACAAACCACAAACCTACATCTGTTCAATTCAAACCACAAATCTACACCTGCTTATCTGCTCATTTTAAACCAAAAATCTACACCTGCTCATCTGCTCATTTTAAACCACAAACCTGCATCTGTTCAATTCACACACAAAAGTCTTCTCTGTTCATTTAAACAAACCAATATCCTACATCTGTTCAAAACAAACCTACATCTGTTTAAATCAAACCACAATCCTACATCTGTTCAATTTAAACCACAGACTTACATCTCGTCAATTCAAACTACAAATTTACATCTGTCCAATTGAAACCAAAAATCTACATCTGTTTAATAAAAACCCAGTGGTGGTAGGACGATCCCTTTAATTGCCTGTTTACCGGACTGTTTACTCAGATTTGATGCGTAGTCATCCGTGGTATCGCCCGTATATTTCAATGCGTAAATGAAAAGAAAATTAGTTCTTTATAATAATCACAATATCTTTTTAGTTTTCTGGGGTTGAAGTCCCAACCCCAACGGTTTTGAAATCTGCACATGTTTATACACTAAGTAAGGGCATAAAATGAAATTTTTGAGCGTTAGTTAAAATTCAAGTTTTTTGAATGGGAGTTTCAAAATCTGCTGACGTCATGTCCTACCCCCCCTGTAAAAACCAAACAATTCCAAGCTTTTAGTACAAACCTCAAATCTACGCATATTCAATACAAACTGAAGTAAAATGACTGCTTTGATACCCTAAATGGTGTCACCTGATACACCCTTCTGTCCTCAAAAACAACCCTAATTCATCCTTTTCTTGGTCACGCTTTGCCTACAGCATTATACTTGAGTGCCCCCCCCCCCCGGAATCTACATCTATTCAATCTGTTCACTTAACCAATCTGTATGTCTGTTCAATAAAACCAAAAGTGACTGTACATATATTTTACAAACCACAATCAACATCTATTCACTTTAAAGGTGGGGTTTCACTGTGAGGACCTGTCCTCGACAGGGGGAGGGGTGGTGGGGGTTAACGGACTCGAAATATAAAAAATTGTTAGAGGGAATAACTAAAGATGAAAAATCAATATTTACTGACGGATGGTAACGAATTTTAGCGACACCACGATGACAAGTTATATAGTATTGCAGAAAGAAACGGAGACTTACAACAAACTTGGACTTTTGCTTGGCGTTGACTGACGACTTCTCTACGACACCTTATCGTAAACAACGTGGTCAGACTGCTTGAAACGACCTTTACTGACGTTAAAAGAAAGGAGACTGACTACAGGTCATGGTAAAAAATAACGGGACTTGTTGACTGACATCAAAGTGTTTATTTATGCGTGTGGTATAGTGTACTTGACAACGACTACCAACAGAACTGTGACCACCTATAATCGACTTCAGACAGCTAGTATAGTTGCAAATTAAAAGTCCCTTAACTATTGTTAGTTTTGCACATTAAGTTAATTCCATTCTTTTATTTAGTTAATACTAAGCTCATTTATTGGTATATTTGTTAAAATTCAGAGTTTTTGCAAAAAAATGAGGGCGCTATACACTTTTCAAATTATTAATTTTACTTGATTATCGATTATATTGTTTGATTTGTGAAGGTTTTGGTCAAATATGATATGTAGAATGTTCATTTGCATATCTAATTTCGGTAACACATAACAGCATATCCCTTTTTTATGAATAGCGCTATCTATTCTACTTACAAATAAAAAGTCCCCATTTTATTGGGTTCAAACGACAGTGATATTCTCACAACATTATCAACATTATACACACATTCTTCATAGTCTTTAATGTGTTCTCACATTATACGCACATTCTGCATAGTCTACATGTATTCGTATAACATACACACATACTGATAGCCTGAATGTATCTGGGCATTTTCACGGTTACGGAAGGACAATCAAAGAATTTTTCTGTATTTCAAACACATACATTGCCAAAATTGAATTGGATAAAATAAAACTAATTCCATATTTAGTTGAGTATACCTGAAAGCATTCATATTCGGTTACGGAAGGACAGCAAAACGGACATGGTGTTTCACTTTGAGTACATTTTTGAAAACGTTTATGAAATGTATAAGGAAATTTTATTTCAAAGTTACTGAATGCATTGCTTGGTGTTTCTGCTATAGTTTGCCACATTCCATTTCAAAATATTCCCAACGGTTATGTTTTAACAATACGAAGGGATCATGGTTACGGAAGGACGGTAACGGAAGGACACTTTGTCCGCTGATTTTTGGGTGCACTGAACCGTAAAACCTGGTCAGATTAACCAAAAATACAACCTCGTGTGTAAATTTGATCCTTATTTAAGCCATTTAGAACAATAACACCCAAGTAAACAACAAAGAATGGGTTGAAAAAATTAACTAAAAATTACTACTTTTCATTATGAAAATCAAGAAATTTGACAAAAATTTTGTTTTTTTAAAGAAATTTCATAGACATTTTTGTTCAGCTTTTTCAAAATTAGGTTCATTTTAAATGGCTTCAAAGTAGCTTTCTTTTGATACCAAATATATGGTGGTAGCATTTTTCATTGAATATTTACATCCTTTTTTCAAAATTTTTCTCATGTCCACTTTTTCGTGAAAATGGTCATCTTCATATCATACGCACTTTCCGCATAGTCTATATGTATTCTCACAACATCATACACAAATTCTATATAGTTTAAATATATAATCACCACATCATACACTCATTCGTCATAGTCATAATGTATTCTCACATCATACTACATTCTAATAGTCTTTATGTATTCATACATCATACACACGTCTGCGTGGTCTTAATGTATTCTCACAATGTCATACACTCATTCTGATAGCCTAAATGTATTCTCACAGCATACATACATTCCGCATAGTCTAGTTGTATTTTCACATCATACACAAATTCTGCAAAGTTTAAATGCATTCTTTCAAGATCATAAACACATTCCGCTAAATGTGCTTTCACAACATCATACATACATTTTGCATATCTTTAAACAAGCTCATCTATATTGTTGAGTAAACATATGAAATGAGTTACTTGATTCAATCCAAGAAAATGAGTAAAATATATTCACATTTTAGTGACGATTCGTTGCTACAATAATATACCAGTTTCTTCAGACTGTTAACTTTGTTTATCTCTCAGTACTTACGTCTTAGAAGTAGAGGGCGCCGAGAGAAACAGCTGGTCATAGATGTGATTAAGTATATACATAGACCTCCGTTATCTCTATAAATGTATTCTCACATCATACACACATTCTGATAGTCTTAATGTATTCTAACAACATCATACTGTATAGTCTAAATATATTCGTACAACATCACACACACAATATGTAAAGTCAAAATGTATTCAAACAACATCATACATTTACCCTGCATAGTCTTAATATATTCTCACATATTTATACACACATTCAATGTCACAATCTAAATGTATTCTTACAACAGCAAACACACATTTTTTCATAGTCTAAATGTATTCTTACATCATACATGTACATACATTCAAAAAGTCTTGATGTATTCTCAAAATATCAAACACTAATTCAGCATAATATAAATGTGTTCTCACATCATACACACATTTTGCATAGTCTAGATATATTTTAACAACATCAAACATGACATAGTATAAATGTATTCTGACAACATGAATTGTTCATTGTCTTAATGTATTCTTACATCATACATATACATACATTCTGATAGTCTTGATGTATTCTCAAAATATCATACACTAATTCAGACTGGGTTAAATGTATCATACACACATTCTGCATAGTCAAGATGTATTTTAACAACATCATACATCGCATAGTATAAATGTATCCTAACAACATAGTCTTAATGTATTCTTACATCATACACACATTCTAAATAGTCAATAATATATTCTCACATCATAAATACATTCTGATAGCCTACATGTATCTTCACATCATAAGATATCCTACGCACATTCTGCATAGCCTTAATTTATTCTCACATCATACATACAATCTGCATAGTCGAAATGTAATCTAATAACATCATAAACTCATTCTAATTGTCTCTATGTATTCTCATAACATCATACACGTATTCTGCATAGCCGAAACGTATTCTCACAACACCATACACGTATAGATTTTTTTAATATATATTATGTTCACATATTTGTTTTCACAACATCATACAGTCATGTACTCCGTATTTAATGCTCAGAACATAACTCATTCATTTGACAGATACTTCGTTTTCATTTTCAGAACATTATTCACAGTTTCTGTATCCCGTATATATATTTATTTTTAGAAAATCAAACGCAGTTTCTGCATATTCCAAACTTGTTCTCAGATCATCATATTGTGAAGGCCTTTTAGTGTTTACACTTTTTTATTTCAGATTCGTTTTGTTTTTACATTATTTGTCAATTGTAAAGACTTAAAAAATATTTCCCATCGTGCATGGATTGTAGAAACTTTTTGTTCATTACATTTTTGTTCTAAAACGTGACAAATCAATGTAATATTGCATATTTGAAATTAAAATTTTGGGTTTTGGATTGCTGTCATATTTTCTCCGCCATATGGAAATCCTGTATTGGACGTTTAAAAATACATTTTATTGATTGTGTATTTATCTGACACATAACCCACACAAGATATTACATTAACCGAAGTTTCACTTTGAAAGGTATATGATTATGATATTCCTAATTCATTTATTGTTTTATTTTCATCATCATTTCAACATACAAAAGTATATTTTAGGAAAATACAATATTAATTAACAATGTGATTAGGCAGATGCATCAAAAAGCCGAAGACCTTAGAGCGATGTATCTCCTGACAATTACGAACATAATATACATCCAAATATAGATCCCATCAAGTTATAAAGAAACTATACTAAAGAAAATTAATATTCCACATCAGAGTATGTATATAACAAATATAAATATTCGAAACTACAAGTCACATTCAATGAGTAATGACAGAAATGAAACTACTTATCCTCTTTAAGGTATCTAATCAAACAATTTACAAACATGGATATGCTTGTGACCTATTTTACTCATTTTAGAATATTATTTCAAACACGTGTACTATGATACAACACACAATTCAATTTATGTATATCATATCGATAATTTTCTTGACATCGGGAATTATAATAGTTATGTGCAGTCTTCATATCAACAAACATATTATCGAAATGATTTTGGCAGTAAGCTATTATGATATATTTACATGAAAACACTAAGTTCTTTATTAAATAACTGGTAGACATCAAGCATGTAATACTTCTC
>JXSR01S000681.1:169907-180150 GCA_000969725.1 Ophiothrix spiculata | reverse complement strand
ATATTCTGAACAGTTTGCAGGAGTTTGTGTGATACTAAGAATGTTGTTTTTACAAAAACAGACATGAAGCATGCATGGACAATCTAACCACATTTTCCATACAAGTATACCTCTTGTATGAGTCTAGAGAGCAAAAAATAAAATACACACTTAAACACTTTTAAGCTAGGGACACATTTTAACAACAACGCAATCAATACCATCATACCTAGCGATATATTTATGTGCTCACATTTTAAGAAATAAAAGCAACTATTTGGTACTTGTATCTACAAAAACATTTGGTTAAGCTAACAAACTTATTATTCAGTTTGTGTATATTCAGAATACCTAATTACAACAAATCGTCATGTGAGTGCAAGAAAGTCGTATCTATAATGGCTGCCATTTGTCATTAATTGCATTCTGCTTTAGTCAGTGGCTCTTGAAATAGTTCTACAATTTCAAGAGCCACTGAAATATGGCAGGGACATTTTTGAGCAATATTTCACACTCTATTGATAAGATTTTAATACATATTACATAAGGCAGCCATTGCAGATACGACTTTCTTGCACTCACATGACGAAATATAAATTGAACATTACAAGGAACAATTTCTCACAATTCGATATCAGAGCAATGTATTCAGAAAATGGATAAGATGAATACCTTTCCAGAACAATATGTTTAGCATCCCCTTATCTATATATGATGTTTAATATTAGAAGAATGTAAGCATACTATATAAGTGCTGTATACTCTGAACAACGTCTAAGAAAACATATTGAGAATTAGTATACTCAATATTCAAAGAATATACTAGTATCTATGTTTTTGTACATATACCAAGAATACTCGGTGTATACACCGCAAATATTCTCAATGCATAACAATACAAAGTATATAAAGTTCAGAAAACAAAATTTGAAATGTACAGTAAGCTTATAACATGCCCGCTATTAATATTTACTATGTTTATATTAAGCTTGAAAAATTACTTCAAATATGTGATGGCTCACCCCTGCGAAAGAGGGGACTTTGCAGATGATACCAATTTTGATTTTTTTCATTTCATCTGTTGCGGCATTTTGTAAGCTTTATAATGATACCTTACTTTTTGAAATTGATCAAGGCTGTCAAATTTTACAACAGAAAATCTACTGGAAATTACCAATAATTTCCTTATTTTTTGCTGCCTATTTTCACCTGTATCTTGAAAAGTGTTTTGTTGCAAAGTCTCTCTTTTCGGAGTGAGTCATCACATATGTCATAAACATTTATTATTCAAAACACTTAGGAAGAACACACTCAGATATTCCATATTTTCAGAACACATTAGCCTATCTAAGACTACATACGAGGTAGTAAGGATTGTGTCTTTTTGATAAATTGTTCCCATCCAATGACAATACTTCGTTCATTTTTTTCAAGAACGGCGCAATTCTACAAATAAATACAATACTGCACACCTTGATGGTTGGTACACTATCTAAGGAATTGATAGCAGATACGCCGTATATTCAAACCATTTTGATAAGAGCTATACTTACTTTTCTCATAGAAATTCTGTATAATCAGAACATACGTTATATAAGTATGCCCAACTACTAATTCAGACCACGTAATATATTTAGAACAGATACTCTGTACATTCAGAGCAAATTCTCAGTTTATTCAAAACAGATACCCATTATATTTAGAACAGATAGGGTGCAACAATCTGATATATGATTCCAATGTATTTTTTAATAATAACGGAGGCTTGCTAATAGTAACAAGCTTGTTGAGGTTTGGTGATAAAAAATCAAACATTGATTTACTTTATGATTACACGTTCGCAGTAAATCAGAATTGAACCCAGTATATACATCCAATAGAAACTCGGAACATGGACTTTATACACGTATAGAGGCCCTGCATGTTACCTAGAATACCGTGAATATGGCATATTGCTCAAATGCATTCAATAGAAGTGTGACCATTACCAAACACTTTACATTGTCCCATCGATAAAAATACACCATTATCAGTAGGTTAATTACAGTATTTTGTTGAATGGACTGCGGTAGGTCATATTTACGGGAAGGTCATCAGTCCAAATCATTTGTTTGGTATCGATCGATAAAAGCATGCAAGGCCTCTATACCGTATAAACTCAAAAACGAAATCTGAACACAGAAACCATACACAATACAGTACACGAACTTAGTACACATGTTCCCTCTCAGCACATGAAGTCACTAAACACACGCAGCTCTAATTGACAGATATAAGTACACATGTACAGGTACAAATTCAAAACACGAGCTTAATAAACGTGCGCAAATGAACCCGGAACACCTGCGCAGTATAAGCTCAGAACACGAACTCAGACCGCAAACTCATTTAACACCCATAAAAGAAACTCAAAACACACACAAGTCATGCAGAACAACCCTAAAACATTACCTCAGTACAGGAGAGGGTTAACGTCTTAGGTTCGAACCTGGTCCGACCCTGTATGTGTATCTCTATTTTAGTCAATTCCAGCTTGTACATGTTTTTCTCGGGGTACTCAGGTTTTAGTCTAGCTTCTAAGACTGCCACTTGATTCGTCCATCTGAGTCTGCCCCATCCATGTTTTGGATGCAAATGAAGACCAACTTTGTGCGCATGCAATTCAATGATGCGTTCAGGGTCAAAACAGATTATGCGTATAGGTGCTTACTAAGTACAAACTCAGAATACCTACTGGATACACCTACGCAGTACAAAGTCAGAGCATAAAATCGATTCACATACGTGACACAAACTCAAAACACGAACCCGGTACTCCTACGAAGTACAAACTCAGAACACCAACTCGGTACACCTACGCAGTACAAACTCAGAGCACAAAATCGACTCACATACGTGACACAAACTCTGAACACGAACCCGGTACTCCGACGAAGTACAAACTCAAAACACGAACTCGATACAACTATGCAGTACATACTCTGAACACGAACTTGATGCACCTGCGAAGTACAAACTCAGAACACCAACTCGGTACACCTACGCAGTACAAACTCAGAGCACAAAATCGATTCACATACGTGACACAAACTCAGAACACAAACCCGGTACTCCTACGATGTACAAACTCAGAATACGAACTCGATACACCTACGCAGTACAAACTCAAAACACTAACTTGATACACCTACGAAGTACAAACTCAGTACACAAACTCAATACACTCTGTAATATACTCAGTTATTCTCAGTATAGACTCAGAAACATGTGTAGTTTAGCGGATAAGTCCTCAACTGTTAATCACCTGGCATTGAGAGTCGTGGGCTTCGAATTCGGTGGGCGACGTTTGTAGTGTCCTTGAGCAAGATACTTACCCTAATGTGGTCCTATCCCCCCAGGCACGGGTATTATCGCCTAACTCAAGCCCTGTGCAATTTCAACGCAGCAGGGGTTCTGATGTCTAATTGAACTGATTCTGCGCATTTAATCTTCAGCGAATCACCGATTTGACCTTTTGAATGTGGGTCAAATATTATACATTGATATTCAATAATACAAGTCACGCAGCGTTAGTTAATCGGCGAATTAGCATTTTTTATAAAGGTGCGCATGTCTTGTCCTACGTCATAGATGTTTTAATTGGGTTTATAAGCAAGTGTCTGGCTGATTTGAGCTTTTATTTTCTGAAAAAATTTATGAATATTACGAGCGAAAAAACGTAATAGGAAGCGAAAAACAATGAAATGTATACCCTATTAAAGCTTGATATTTCAACAATCACATTGCACTACTCAAATTTCGTTCCGTGTTATATAAAAAATAAATAATGGACGATAAAGATCAAAGAGTGAGAAATGTTTGTAATATTTACAATAGTAAACCGTTATACGTGTACTGCTTGACGTCATCTAATTAGGACTCTGCTTGTTATCGGATCAATGAAACCGATTGAAATCGTCTGTACAATAATAGCTGTGCCAGGTGTCAAATGGGTACCGGCTTTCTTCAATGCTGGGAAGGTATCAGACTCGCGTAGAAGGAGGTGTGGGGAACCCCTAACTGCAAATATCACCAATTGTGGAGTCTGGCCCAAACGCCTCGTAAGAGAGATGGGCACTCTGACCTGTGTATAACAGGCCACCCCCTTTACCTTTACTTTTTTACTCAGTAATACACCAAACGTAGTACCCATACGCAGTACAAACTCAAAAAAAAAATACTCAGCATACATACTCAGTCAAAACAGAATACAAACTAAATACACAATCATACTTGGAGGACGTTGTCAATACACATTGGCAGTACGAATTCAGAACACTTTCTCAAAACAGATATAGAGTGAAAACTCAGAAGAACACAGGACATGTACATGTTCAATTTATATTCAGAGTGTGAACTCTATACACATATACTGTACAGACTCAGAACACAACTTAATGCAGATACACAATACCAACTCAATACGCGTACATATAACACATGCTGCATTGAAACTCACAACATGAATCCAATACGTATTTGCAGTAAAAATTCAGAACACGAACGGTATTTGTGGTCAATTCAAACTCTGAACACCAACGCAGTACAGACTCTGAAAACCAACTTGATACACCTATGCAGTAAAATCTCAGAACGCCAACTCGATACACTTACGCAGTACAAAATCAGAACACAAACTCGATTCACCTACGAAGTACAAACTCAGAACACAAACTCGATACACCTACGAAGTACAAACTCAGAACACCAACTCGATTAACCTACGAAGTACAAATTCAGAACACCAACTCGATTCACCTACGAAGTACAAACTCAGAACACCAACTCGATATAATTACGCAGTACAAACACCAACTCGATACACCTACGTGGTACAACTAAGAACACGAGCTCGATACATCTACGCAGTACAATGTCAGAACACAATCTAGATACACCTATGCAGTACAAATTCAGAACACAAACTCGATACACCTACGCAGTACAAACTCAGAACACGGACCTGGTACACATACGTGGTACAAACTCTGAACACCAAATCGATACACTCAGGCAGTACAAACTCAGAACTCTAACTAGATGCACCTACGCAGTACATACTCAGAACACCAACTCGATACACCTACACAGTACAAACTCAGAACACAAACTCGATATACCTATGCAGTACAAACTCAGAACACAAACTCGATATACCTATGCAGTACAAACTCAGAGCACGGACCTGGTACATCTACGTGGTACAAACTCAGAACACCAACTCGATACACCTACAAAGTACAAACTCAGAACACAAACTCGATATACCTATGCAGTACAAACTCAGAACACCAACTCGATACACCTACTCAGTACAAACTCAGAACACCAACTCGATACACCTACTCAGTACAAACTCAGCACACCAACTCGATACACCTACTCAGTACAAACTCAGAACACGGACCTGGTACATCTACGTGGTACAAACTCAGAACACCAACTCGATACACCTACAAAGTACAAACTCAGAACACGGACCTGGTACATTTACGTGGTACAAACTCAGAACACCAACTCGATACATCTACAAAGTACAAACTCAGAACACGGACCTGGTACACCTACGTGGTACAAACTCAGAACACTAACACGATACACCTACAGAGTACAAATTCAAAACACGAACTCTATACACCTACGTGGTACAAATTCAAAACACGAACTCTATACACCAACCTGGTACAAACTCAGAACATGAGGTCGATACACCTACGCAGTACAACAAATTTAGAACACCAACTCGATACACCTACGTGATACAAACTCAGAACACGAGCACAATACCCATACGCAGTACAAATTCAGAACACCAAAGTCGATACACCTAAGTGGTATAAACTCAGAACACCAACTCGATACACCTACGTGGTACAAATTCAGAACACAAATTTGATACACCTACGTGGTAGAAACTCATAATACACAATGCTTGATTCATACTTTATTGTGAACTCCACATATACAAACTCAGAAAACCAACTCGATTCACCTACGAAATACAAACTCAGAACACCAACTCGATACACCTACGCAGTACAAACTCAGACTAGTAACTCGATACAACTACGTGGTACAAACTCAGATCACAAACTCGATACACTTATGAAGTACAAACTCAGAACACGGACCAGGTACAACTACGCAATACAAACTCAGAACACAAACTCGATACACCTACGCAGTATAAGCTCAGAACACCAACTCCACACACCTACACAGTACAAACTCAGAAAACGGCCCCGGTACACCTACGTGGCACAAAATCAGAACACTAACTTAATACACTTACGAAGTACAAACTTAGATCATGAACTCGATACACCTATGTGGCATAAACTCAGAACACGAGCTCGATACACCTACGCAGTATAAACTCAGAACACCAATGCGATTCACCTACGAAGTACAAACTCAGACCACCAACTCGATATACCTACGTGGAACAAACTCAGAACACGAGCTTGATACACCTATGTGGTACAAACTCAGAACACTCGATATATCTACGAAGTACAAACTCAGACCACCAACTCGATATACCTACGTGGAACAAACTCAGAACACGAGCTCGTTACACCAACGCAGTACAATGTCAGAACGCCATCTAGATACACCTACGCAGTACAAACTCAGAACACGGACCTGGTGCACCTACGCAGTACAAATTCAGAACACCAACTCGATACACCTACGCAGTACAAACTCAGAGCACGGACCTGGTACACATACGTGGTACAAACTCTGAACACCAACTCGATACACCTAGGCAGTACAAACTCAGAACTCTGACTCGATACACCTACGCAGTACATACTCAGAACACCACCTCGATACACCTACTCAGTACAAACTCAGAACACGGACTTGGTGCACATACGTGGTACAAACTCTGAACACCAACTCGGTACACCTACAGAGTACAAACTCAGAACACCAACTCGATACATCTACAAAGTACAAACTCAGAACCCCGACCTGGTACATCTACGTGGTACAAACTCAGAACACAAACTCGATAACCTACTTGGTACAAACTCAGAACACGAACTCGATACACCAACCTGGTACAAACTCAGAACATGAGGTCGATACACCTACGCAGTACAACAAATTTAGAACACCAACTCGATACACCTACGTGATACAAACTCAGAACACGAGCACAATACCCATACGCAGTACAAATTCAGAACACCAAAGTCGATACACCTAAGTGGTATAAACTCAGAACACCAACTCGATACACCTACGTGGTACAAATTCAGAACACAAATTTGATACACCTACGTGGTAGAAACTCATAATACACAATGCTTGATTCATACTTTATTGTGAACTCCACATACCCATTATAGACTTAAAACATGGATTCTCACCTGATCAGGAAGAAGACATTCACGGTACCAACTCATAACACATCTCAGTATACAAGCTCAATCCAAACCCAGTACACGTGATCACTAAACATGCGCCCTACAAACTCAGAACACAAACTTAATAATGCTGACCAAACACATAAATCAATCAGTAAACATGCCCGAGGGGGTAACTATGTATATATTCTGACCGGGTAACCACCCGCGTCACCAAAAAAAAAGCAAAACCTGTGGACAGGTCTCGAGGGTATCAAAATCAACCTGGTACTCTGCAAGTCTCATATAGGGTATCAAATTGGCTTTTAAGTCTCTGATAGGGTATTAAACTAAAAACGAATGGTTAAATCAATGACAATGGTGCCTTAAATTGCCAATAAAATGTTTCAAATGCCTAGCAACACGTCTCCTGGTGCACAGTTACACTTTACTTATGATTTCTTGTATTATTTCGTCCCCTTGTTTCCTTTGGCAAGAAACTTCACTCTAATTGCTCCGTGGATCGGAAGTCACGTAAAGCCGTTGGTCCCATGTGCGAATGCTCCTTCTTGGGGCTTTTATATGAATGGACCATAACTATTAGGGGTGGGTGGTAACCACCCCCACCCCCTTAGGAAGACGAGGGTTAAGAAATAATACGTGCTCTTAATCTCTTAAACATGGTAAACATGTATACACATACGAAAATTTATCTCGCACAGTATAACCTTATGCATTATAAAAAGCCATACTCAATCATACCCATATACATTTTTAAAATCCCGTACGCAGTGCATATCAACATTTCATACGTATTCCATACCTTCAACAAGCATTATACATGTGTATATATAATACCCACACTCAATCATACTCGTATACAATATAGGACCAAGGGTTCTGGAGTTATGGCCGTGACCTTATTATTCTTTATTATTATACGTATAATAAATTGACCTTAAATGACCTTAGGTCACTTTTGACAATCTTAAGATTTGACCTCAGATTGACCTTTGACCTCGGATGACCTTGACCAAACCCCCATAGAAATACTGAGGGGGCTAATTACTATGCATGGTCTAAGTTTGGTTCAGGTAGGCTCAATATATATGGCCGTGGCCTGAAAATGACTTTGGATGACCTTAGGTTTTGGTCAATTTCATGATTTTACCTGCAGGTGACCTTTGAACTTAGATGACCTTGACAAGACCCCCTTAACACAGTCAGGGGGCAGTTGCTATACACGGACCAAGTTCCAGGTAGGGTCAATGATTCTTGAAATATGGTCGTGACCTTGAAATGACCTGTGATGACCTTAGATCAACTTGTTGGACAATTTCAAAATTTGACCTCTAGATGACCTTTGACCATGGACGACCTTAACCGGACCCCATTTTATGTGGGCCAATTGCTATTCATGGTCCAAGTATATGGTCCAGATCAGGTCAAGGGGTCTGGAGTTATAAGCTAACATACATACAAAGATACATACGTCCCGTGAATTATAGTATGATTATACTCAATTTATTCATGCATACTTAGCATATTCTGAAACACATTTATACCGTGTGTCCAAATTTTAATGCCTCACTTTTATTATTGATCTTATCTCAGGAACCGATAAATAAAAATAAACATTTGATTTTATCAGAATAACAATAAGTATAGTTTGGTCTTTCAGAGGGATAATTTTGAGCAAATTCCATAAAACCAATAAGGATAAACTTTGCTCCATTCCAATGGGGTTTAGCACAGTAACTCATGTTTATCATTTAATAAAGGACATCTTTGGTTACTATTGATCAATTTATTTTGAACTTGCGAAACAGACAATAAAAAAAATATGGCATACACACCAAAACATGATTTCGATATCTTTTTCAGCACTAAAAGTGGCACCGTAATTCAATGTGCAGGTTTTGCCGTTTTGCAGCGTTAAATAAAAAAAAACTGAGTTCATGGTTTCTAAAGAAAACTTACCCAAGGCAGAGATTTCCTTTAATGGAAAGTCTATTTCAGAAATCGTTTGTATCTTCTGAGTTTTAAGCTTTTTTCATAAAAAAGAAAATCTATGTGACTGTCTCTCCCTCTACAAGTGTTAAATGGACAGGCCTAGATTCTTCCCACTTATTTTTTACCTACATATATTGTTACTTTAATCGATAAAACATGTTTATAGTAATATAATCTACAAGCAGGTTTCCATAATTTTGGGGAATATTGGAGAAAATTGCAATTCTTTACCTACTTTTAAAAAAATTTCGCCGGCAAATTAAAATAACAAAGCATTTATTCACTTCCTCGTGAAAAGTGGAATGTTTGTTAGTCCATAATTGCTCAGGATAAATATTCTTTGTACAGTTTTAAGTACTAAGTAAAATTTTAAGCATCTCTGCCTTTCACATGTCCACAATCAGTTTTAAGGCACCTTTGTGTTCTTATCATCATGTTCCTGGTCCAATGGTTATGCCACTGCTCACAAATATGCTCGTTCAATTCACTGAACTCTCTTCACAACATATGCACGTTAAATTCACCGAACTCGCTCTCTTCACAACACATACTCGATATTGGGAACACATACTTTATACCGGGTGAGTCAATAAAAACGCAATGATTTGATGGAAGCCATATTGTAAGAACAAAAGCAATCTTGAACAAATAATGTTAATATCTAAATAGATCATGAATTAACCTTTCAAATGGTGAAAAAATGGTGAGAATTGATCAAGGCGTTGCAAAGATATCCCTATTTTAATAATATGGTACGAAAACAGTTCTGTCCAAATGTACCTCTTCAAATACTCTATCGATAGCCATGCTTACTTAGACATCAACGACCACATTGTTCCAGGTCTCCGCAGGTCCTT
>JXSR01S000681.1:146534-165987 GCA_000969725.1 Ophiothrix spiculata | reverse complement strand
AATTTTGATTTAAAGGTGTTTTTTACATCAAATTATCGTGTAGTTTTTTTTTTTAAACCTCAAATCCGGTGGGGGTTGCTAAAACAACCCGATTAGTTTTCGTGAAATAAATGTTGAACTAAAAACTGTTAGATGTTAACACAGTCTGTACATCGCAATGGTGCCTACGTGTTATGATCAATCACGCGATTGGCTTTGTGTACACACGGGTTTTGGCGATTTTGTTTTGTGTACACGCGAGTTTGGGCGATTTTGTTTTAAATTTTAAAATAGATATTATGTCATGTCCTACCCCCTCTGCGACAAAACAGCACCGTTTTGACCACATATCATCAAACAGGGCATGTGTCTTGGAAAGAATATATTTGCATTTGTTTGATTTTGCAGCATTTAAACATAAATACAATCCTAGTCATACAGACAGGCTACAGTCCCAAACCGCAAACAGCTAAGTGACGAATTTTTGATCCTCTTGTGCACATTTCTGAAGGTGTGCTGTTTTCACATTAAAAATGCATGTACACCGTTTAAAATTTGTTCATAATGGTTGACAAATCGTCGGTAGGGCTTTTTGTATTGGTGTCGATGACCATTAGCTTTGCTTGTAATATAACTAAATTTAGATGTGTATACAGTTTAAAGTTACCGTTATCAGGAGCAAAATACGTATTTGACTGACAGCAAGTATTGCAGTAGACCTAACTGTGGACTGCGAGCCATTTATGCTCAAGGAGAGGATAGGATGGCTGTGCTTCACCCCACCTCATTAAAAAACACGGTAAAATGACCTATTCGGTAGAATTGATTTGCCGTTTGTGGGGCGTTCCCAGACGTTTTGGGATGAGTTGACATTTTGTGAAGTAGATATAGGCATTAATCTGTAAGAGTTTGATTTTTGAACCGTACCCTCGGTAGGTATAAGCACATTCTAAAATTGTGTGTAAATAATTCAATAATCTTTGATAATCTTCTCTATGAATCGGATTTTTGAGACTCTAAAACAGCTAAAACGGAGTTATTCCACGAGTTCCATCTAGATCCCACGTTTTATATAAATTTATGCGCAATTTACTTTTTACGGCAAGTTTTTTGCTTCTAAAGCAACAAGTCTTTTTGACTTAACCCCATCAAGGTTTTTAAAGTGGGCACCAGGACCCATCCATATCCGATTTTATATAAAACAATCCGCGGCTCTTTGAAGTTTAATGAAAATGTCATGCACTTACTGCATTGTCAAAAATGATGTACATACAGCTCGATCCTCTTTGGTAAAAAATCATTATCTTTCTATGACCTGTCGTTGTTTGTTGCCCTTGTAACTCTTGAATTAACCAATGGCCAAGGTATTTTGTCAACATAATGTATTGACCAGTTTTAAAATTTGACCTTTGACCTAAACATCTTTACTGACCTTTCTCGTTTTGCTCCCTGATTCACGTTATATCACTGAAAAAATAACAGCCTGTAAGTTGATTAGTTCTGAAATATGGTATCATGTTGCGAAAATCATAGCGTCAATACGCCGGGTAAGTAGTGACGTCACATTTATGATAATTAGCCCAACACGTGCGATCTGGATCCAAACAAATGATCATGTCCTGAGTGGTTCCACTCATCATACGTATTAACAGAATAGGCGTACGTAAACATACAAATCAGACTGATTTTTCTCGGTTGGAAAACGAAAATAACGGAAGGGGTCTTCAGCATCAGGTCGGCATGTTTCCCTTATTTTTGTTTTAGACGAATGATGTGATTTATGATATTAAATACATTAAATAGGAGTCTGACCTTTTCACCATAGACTTAACGTGTGGTAAAACTGTCAATCCCGTTTGTTTGGAACCAAAACACACGTCTTGGGTGATTCACACAAATTATGACGTCACTACTTCCTCGGCGTATAGAGTATAACATCTATATTGGTAAGTTGAAAAGAAAATTTGATCGATAAACTTTAATGATGAATGATTTCTTCTCTCTTTTTACATTGTTTTTATTGTTGATTGTGAAATGACTCTGGGAATGAGATTGTAGGAAAGTAGTAAACCTCCCAATTGGGAGAAAACTTTTGACCAGCCAGTAAATGGGCATTATTATCTCGTGAATATTTATGGGGTATAATTATAGGAGACGCCTCAATGATGTGATTTTATTGATACAGAACATATTGGGTATGTATATTTATTAGCTGATGCAAATATCAAAAATTATGTAATTTGCATACAGCGTATGTATGGTAATAAAATGATGGTTATACTATATACTAGTATCCTATAGTTTGAAAAGAAAAATGTCTATAGTTTAAGCAAAAAAGGTGTAGTGAATGTTTTCATAATGATATTTGATTTATTGTTTTTTGAAAATAGTACTGAAATGAATTGTAATCCATCTCATGTCTGAAAGCCAAAATAAACGTTTAATTGTAAAAATCGGTTGTTTATGCCATTATCAAACTATGTAAACCTCTTTTTATAAACATCAATATTAACGGGTACACAAGTGCAGCATTTCTAGATACTGGCAGAATCAAAAATAGATGTTAGATGAACAAAAATGATCTTTGTATCAATAATGACAAATGAAGACAAATTAGTACGTTTAATTTACAACCTGGTTGTACCTGGTCGATATGAACTGAAGTTAATTCAATTATACCATGCATTGAACTGATGATTTAAAATTGCCGCTAATTATGATCCAAATGGGTTGCATGAAATGGAGGTTATAATGTGATATCGGGTTTTGTTAACACGTTTTTGCCATTCATTGATATTGCGCAGCAGTAAAACTTATTTTTATAACCACTACGATTGCGTATTACAAAAAAATGCATTAGAGTATTTTTTTTAAAGTCAAAGCACCTCTTGCATAATGACACGGGTAGAGCATATATGTGATTAAATAAGGACAAGGATCCTGTCAGCAATAAGTACAATCTCTGCATGCACTGCAGTTGATCTGAAGAATATTTTGTATGCCTATGAATTATTTGTATTATCACTGTATTATTAATGAGCATGAAAGGGTTTTATGTGGTTTTGAAAAGAATCGATATGCGGATCAATGTAACGTGATTCAACTCGCAAAATGAAAATTTCAACGTGTTATTGTGTGCTTTTCTTTTTCTTTAACTATTTCATCATCATCAAAATGTAACTGCACAGTAAGATGGAAGTTTAAATGTTCAAACCATGGTTTATTAAGGTAATGTAATTTTATATCCATGATATAATTTATAATCAGCGAAGACACAACACAGAAGTGTGTTTGCAATAGACTTGTTGTAATAAATAATTGATAACAAACCTGTTCAAAGCTTTTGCGTCAAATCAGATAACGAATACCATAATGATTTGCTATTATGGCCTTTTTCCACCCTTCTTCTCTATTGGTTGTATGAATGCAAATCCTTTTACCTCTTATCATGAATGGAAAGATCCAAAACCTGTAATGAGGTGCCCTGGCTTTAAAAATCTACCATAGTTAACATCAAAGTTAAACGCCCAACTAAAACGACAATATTCATACTGCGTAAAGGCTGCGTTTGCGCGCTTAAGGACGTGACGTCACCAACATGATGTGACAAACTATGCCTTGTGATGAGGCGATGTATATAACATTAAAAGGTACTATAAAAGTCATTGCGAACTGGTTGCAGGCTTTTTGAAATCATAAATATGACGTGTAAGAATTACGATAATGTATTGCTCTGACGGAGTGTTAAATCGTCCTAAAATGTATTTTCTAACCTTAAAATAGTAGAGTTGGTTTCAGTGTGTCTTCTATACAAATTTGATCTCTTTCTCGTGTATAACTAACTGCAACAAACTACAATGCAATCGTCGTTCACATTGGACGTATCGTGGCACTATGTGGGCTCATTTGCATATAGTGCGATAGTTCGCCTAGTTCAATTTGAAATATATTATGCAAATTGTGCCGCAAGTCTAAATGTAGCACATTCTCACGATACGTGACAGGTTGGATAACCATCTATAATCGTAGGATTGGGATTGATGTCATAGTGACGTCATAGCAACACCTAATAGCGACTATTCTGCCAATAATAGTCTGCACTACTAGTTTGGTGGTATGGTTTTATCATTTGAAATAAATGTTTTACTGACAATCTGACCAATAGACGACTTTCGTGTGTCCCATAATGCATCTTGAAAGTACCGCAAATACGGGACCTTGTGACGTAATCTTGCTCAGTCTACCATATTAGAAGTTCTACGCATTGCGCACAACTCGACTGCGCAGTTTGCAGTACTTTCAAGATGCATTATGGGACATACGAAAGTGGTCTATATGATGCATTTAAAATATTAATAAAGCTATTCTTATTAATATTTAATCATGTATTATACTTATAATAAATAACATATGATGTTAAAAATCGATGTATATGATATTAAGTATTGTTTCTGAAATTTGTAAACTTAGTTTAGAATAGAATTTTTAATTTTGATTTAATTTTGATTTTCTAAAATGTTTTGATGTTATTGTACAGATCAAGTGACAACCAAAGCTGATTTTGTACAAAAATCCTCTTTTTATGCGATGAACAAATCGATATTAACATATTAATAAGATGGAAGCACAAGGTATCAATATCATTCCAAATATAATATTTTGTAAGAAAAATCTGAAAAAAATATATATCTTAAACTATGTACAGTTACAGTTTTTTATGTTTTGCTACTATAGTGTACCTTACAATAGCTAAACTACATTTACAGTCTATCTATATTGTAATTCGGTGCTTTCTTTAGCAACCTTTTTACTCATAATATTGCACTTTCCAAAATGATACTAATCACAATAGACTATCTTCACTCAGCACAAATCATTTACTGTTTAGCAAAATATTTTACTTTAGTATTTCTGACGATTAAATGTCGTAAACTTTACCCACGCGTCGTGACGTTTAGTTGTGTAAAAGCACGCCAAAATATACGCGCAGATCGGCAGAACACTTGCTACCCGGCTTGACTACAGTTGAGTGTCAGCTTTCTCCTAGGTTTATGTAACCTGACTCGATTAATCAGACACGCCTGACATAGTTTCTTTTCTGACACAGTTTTTTCTCATGATTTAGGATTTCCTGATTTCGGAAAAGGTTCTAGGAACCTACATATGGCCCCAATTATTCTTTGTGAAGAAAATGTCGTGGTTGCCTGCTCTGTCGCGTATGTTAATTCTGGATATTAAAGGTGAAAACAATCGGTTGAATATGGTGCAAAAGACAATTAATCCTACAGTCTTCTAAAACATATGCTCTTCCATCAATCGATCGTGAGAGAGAAAAGAGTCACGACAGAAACTGAAAGATTTAGTCTATATCTCGTGGGTGCAGTGAGCCCTGATTACAATATTATATGCGATATATATAGGTTCTAATAGATTTTCGCGCGAAAAATACGAAAAGCCTGAATAATTGAATTGAAAAGGCGAGATCAATTATTAGCTATAACACCAATTTATACTGGAAAACCCACTTTCATGATACCATAAATTTAAAAATGACTTCATAGCCTTATGATCAATAAAAACTGTGTCAGATAAGATTATGTCAGATCAGAATAAGTCAAGTTACGGAATTCCTTAAGTTTATCGCGTTGTCCGATAATTTCTGGTGCTCATTTTCTATTGTTTGGTCTGTTTTCTATAGGGGATAATCTACTTCACTGTTACAAAATAACAATTGGTTTTGGAAAACTTTTGGTGAACCATTTTGTCCATTTCATCTGTCTATTCCATTGGCACTTCTGATGGTAGACACTTAGGGGCGCACCATTCGATTTCCAGGAGATGCAGGAAATTTGGGGAAAAAATTCCCCGTCATAGACAGAAAAAAAAAATGCCCCATTGAACATGAAGTAGGGAAAAAACAGTAATTTAAAGGGAAAATCGCTCCCGAACGCGTTAACGGGGCTCGAAAACAAAAATAAACCCCGAAACCAACTTCCTGCTCCCCCTGGAAATCTAATGGTGCACATTCTCATCATTCACGGTGGTTTTTCTCAAATGATTTATGAATGGCAACTTTGTGTCAGCCGTATACAGACAACGGTGGCTATGCCTCTTTACTACTAAGTTTGCGTTCTAGAAAACCCTAGCACTAAATTTACTAGCTTCTTCTAAATCGCGGCCGCCTCCGCCTGACCGTATATGGCTTTATGAATTCTTTGGGTCTCTTTTTGGAACACTTTACCGTAATCGAGACAGGTCATAGATGTTTTATTAAGCTCTTCATACTTGTTCCCGGTAATTTTATGTGAGATTAACTTTATAACTTACCTTAAAACAATACTACTGATCACACTGTAACCAGAAGATCAAAAAACGGGGTCCGATGGCTCTCAATTTCAAAATTGTTGGTTTGCTTGATCCAAAACTATTTTTGAAGGGTACAACATTGCGGCGACGTCAATTTTGAGATACAACCGACTGAAGTTGAAAATGAATGAAACGGGTCGGAAAGTCGATTTCGAGATCTTGTAAATGTGGGTTCTTTAAAAGGTATATTTTCAACACATCAGTTCGTTTAATATGAAAAGTTATCACAATATGAGAGTTTATGCACATGTCACACTGCTGTTTGAACCCAATAGAAATGTGGAAATTTTATATCTAAGTGTCAAAATAGATGGCGCTATTCATAAAAAGCTAGTTTTTAAGATGTACGAGTATGCTGTTTTGTACTAATGAATTCAGACACTTAAATGAAGCATCTAACATCAAAACATTATTTTTATTTATCATTTTCAACCAAAATTTTTACAAATCAAACAATATTACTAATAATCAAGTATAATCAATAATTTAAGATATGTAAAGCGCCCTCATTTTTGCACAAATCTGAAATTATAAAAAATACAGTCTAATATAAAGTAAATTTCAACCAAATGGAAATAAAGCTTGACAATAGGTTCAAAATGTACTTATGCAGCACATTCTAGTTATCTGTACTGCTTTTCCAACTTTCTGTGATGTAAAATATGAACTTATGGTTAAAAATGAATTAATGCCCCCTTCAAACAATAGTGGTCAGAGCCATTTCGTGCTCAAAAATGTCCATGGGACAATCACATAAACACGAACCACTGCCATTTCACCACTTTTAGCTCAAATTTGTATTAGAAATGATTCTATACTTTTGACATTTAAAAGATTATAATTCGTAAAGCTTTTGTGCTAAATTTGGCAACAAAAACGCTAGCTATGGACTTTTGAAGTGGTTTCAATGTTATTTAGATTTCATTGAACATCCTGAATGTCATAGTCTGATCTTGGTTGTTATGTTTAGAGTCTAACTTTTAAACACAGATTGACACTAATTTGGCACCCTATTATAGAGGAATTAACAAGCCCTCTATCGATACAAATAAGTTAAGTTTGACCTTTGACCATGTTGACCCAAAGATATACCTTTCGATGTGCCGTGTCATATATTTGTTGCACTGCAGTAAGAAGAATCCCTGTTTTTTCTCGACGATAAAATTGTAAAAACTTCAGGGTTGTTTACATTGTTTCTGTAAAATATGGTTATTTATTTGCAGGATTCTTCTCTTTGCTCAATGCACGTGTTTTGGTAGCCTCTGCCGGCAAGGCGTCAAGCAATTAGGTTTGATAAGCCGGTCAACGCCGGTTTACTCTTATCAAAGCTGTTTTTGAATTATGTTATGTTGAATTATGTTTCTGGGTTATGTGTAGACACACTCTGGTTGAAAATATAGTTCTCTGAATACGTTATAACAATAATGAAGTTACAAAAGTGGAGATTCATACGCATTGGTCGAAACTGCTTCTGATGTCGAACATCTAAAGGTAGCGAGGTACGTAAAAATTCTGTAGTGCAGACGTCTTCATCATCAATAATCATGATAATGAAGTTGATTACTCAAATCTAACGGATTAAGATAATTGATGATTGTTTACAATAACATAATATGTGCGTTGATTGTTTGAAAATTTAAAAGCAAAATCGGATATACGATTTCGTAACAATTACACATTACCCTACTCTTTTGCCTAGCTTAACTCGTTACCATTAGTAGTAAAATAGTTTACTACATTTTTGCTATGTGCATTAGTTTTACAAAATTTTTGATATAGAAATATGCAAAAAATGCGTGGTTTGAAACCGCTACTTTGTAATTTATGATGCCAATTTTAAATTGAAAATTTTGTGTTTAAAACAAAATCTCAATTATAATTGTTTGAATGATGTAGAAGTTGATGTTTACAATAAACATGGCGCTTGATTTGAAAAGCGCCCTCAATGTATCCTGCAGGCAGAGTGACAGGATATAATAAAAATGTGTTCAGTTTGTTGTTTTTTTTTTTTCTTACATGGAGTGATTAACGATCTGATCTACAGTTATGGTCACAGAACGGTTACGAACTGCGTTTGGCGATGATCTAACCAACCTTCAACCATTTAGAACGAGCTATAAAAATATTTTTTGGTTGGTTGGTTGTTGTTGTTTTAAGTTCGTTATAGATCAGTTTCGTATGTCCCATAATGCATCTTGAAAGTACCGCAAATACGGGCTTTTCTGTGCGAACGACCATATTACTACGTTGTGCGCATGACGTCATTTGCGCAGAAGGTAATAATATGGTTAACTGAGCGTATATGGTACTTTCAAGATGCATTATGGGACATATGAAAATTCATAACCCGGATGAACGAATGACATACGGGCAATTGTCGCCATACATTAGGCTGCGATCACATAGAACTATACTACATGCTATACCGGTGTAATGAAATACAGCGTCCGTGTGACTAGCAACTATTCATTTGTGTAGAACGTACTTGTACATGTACGATCAATAAAACATTAATTGCGGCTTATTCCATGTAGTACAATTAGACCCGGGGCCCGTTTCATAAAGATTTGAATCAAGCGTACGTTTGATTTATCAAGCGTAAAATAGGTTTATACAATGCAAATTTACGTTTGAAATCAAACGTACGCTTGATTCAAATCTTTATGAAACGGGCCCCAGGACTCCTGGTTATGGGGAACACTCAGTCTCATTACACCGGCACGTTTGTCCAATGCCCGGGGGATTCTTACTGACAAATGGTATACGGGGGTGCTCAAGTGTTTTGGGGTGAATTTTCGTAATTTTTGGTATATTGATGGGTGGGTTTTCGTCACAGACCCAATGCGCCCAATTTGCAAAATTGGGTGTATTTCGGAAAATTTTGCACAGAAAGCACCCAATTTCCCCTAAATTGGTGCTTTTTCTAGAAAATGGTATAGAGATGGGTCTCAAAATCACACTTTTTGAGGTGTAGAGATGGTCAAAATTCTGAAGTCTACTATGAGCATCGCCGTACAATTTTTTGTAAGATATTTCAGGAGATATTTTCATCAAAAATTGACCTTTACGTAAAAAAGTGGTAAAAATGTTTTTATTCCAACTTTATGAGCAACCGTTTATATATAAACAGTACAGAGATGATGGATTTATATATCGTGGATAGTATCTCAGAAAAAAAAGGTCCTATAGATAGGAAAAACGTGTCCGTGTAGTGCCGAATAGTGTATAGTATAGTTCTATGTGATCGCAGCCTTAGAGAATGATAAATGGGTAGAAAATGACACAAATGGGTGTCCGGTCGGTGTCCGTAACGCACTAAGACGCCGGAAGCATGCCGCAAGAATTTAACTCTGAGTTAAAACCTTGCGGCGTGTATACAATGTCTTCAGTTATGGTCCAATAACCACCGGAGTCCGACCGGTGTCCGACCGGGCATCGCAGGAGCTCGCAAGCACCCAGCGGTGTCATACCGATGTCATACCGGCGTTGCGGCTTTGCAGACGCCGGTCGGACACCGGTGGTTATGTGACCAGGGTGTCAGTCTCATTACATCGGTCTACTACGATAGATTCGCAAACAAATGATTTAGTCTCTGAAAAGATTGATTTGATGAACTTTATAACAAACTTTCACCTATTGTGGCCCAGTCTGTCAGCCATGTACAATAGCATGAGGATAATTATGATAAGGATAATACCGAGTATTCACATCATTTTTGGGGAAGAATTACTGAGGGCGAAGCCGTTCGAAGCAATTTCCCCAAAGAATGGTGTGAATACGAGGTGATTATCCGATTTAACACCCATCTGTAGATCGAACAGGTGTAGACGTAAACATATTTATGTAGCTTTTTAAATTGCTAAATACAAATTTGCATAACAAGTTAATCTTCAGAAAGATCAGAATTGGGTGATAATATTGTCAATACTTGATTCATTTACTAGTTGTCACTGTTCTGTCCAGATGAGAAGAAATATTACTAAATGTAGTATGTAATTGGACTATATTTATTATTGCATATGGACAAAGAGTGGATATTTTTTATTTAAAGTTACCACTGGATTTATTAACTCATCATGTGGAATATAATACCATTGGAAGCTATTGGATTTATTTACTAATTGGGACAGCCTTTTACATGTACCACGAGATTTATCGGAATTGATTTAAAGAAATCATTGAGGTCATGTCACCCATTTTCCAGTTTAGCTCATCGAGCTGCAATAGGAAGTAAACTACTGAAGACTGAAGACTGAAGATGCTTTGTAGCCATCACTGTAACAGATGAAATGGGTAAGTTAAAATAGTTGTTATAGCTAGCCAGCATAGCTAGATTGATTAACAAATATCCAAATTAGGCCTGAATGTATATTGAATACATTTCAATTCTCTAAAAGCATGGAAAGTAAAACATGTTTCCCATTCGAAAAAAAATTGTAAAAGAAATAAAAACGAACATAAAAAACCTAAAAGAAAACCTAAACATACAGCAACAAATCCAGAATGGGTAATTTTTAAGGTAAATCCAACTTAAATCCAGTGAAACGGGTAAATAAAAATGAGATAACATTATATAGGTCTACATACATACATTTAGGAATATCTATGCTACTGCACTATGCTCCCTACAAAAACAAACACCGCGTAATATTCCCTAAGTTAAGTTTAAGTTTAAAAAAAAAAAATTATATTTAAAAAAATTAAACAAACCCTGAATAATGGGGAAAAGTCCAGATTATTGTATCAGCATACATATTCGCTATTCATTATTAAAACTGCACATAGCTACAGCATACTAACCCCTAAATTCAACATGGAAATTCAAAACTAATATATTTTTAAATTTGACTTATAATGCACACAAAATTGAAATTATTGAAATAAAAATTGACCCTTAAAATAAAATAGGATTTTAATACTAAGCCTACAAAAACGTTGCTATATGCCTAGTCTATCATGTTTTACATGTAATAAAATGCATGAAAGCTGGTAAGAACTTCAAATTATAAACCAAATGGGGAAAAATATTTAAGGCCCCATCCAAAACCTAACCCTAACCATGACCCGACCCGACCTCAAGCCTATTCCTAATTATTAATTCGCGTCTTCCCCACAAATTCATACAAAAGGAGTATGATACTGATAATACAAGTCTTTTACAATTTTGTGTACTTTAATTTGACAGTTCTAAGTAGGTAATCACCTGTTATGACTGAATTCCAGAATCCAGTCAATGAGATATTGATTTCTTATTGATTTATTGACATAGCATGTGACATACATGAATTGAATTTTAGAGCCATAGATCATTCTAGGTCTGACCCAGACAGGAAGCAGTATGGAAGACTGCTTTTGTTTATATGGATTTTAACATGACTTCATGAGTATCTCTGGAAATATCTCATTTTTTTTTCACTTGTGAGGATTGATTAAAATATCAGGTTAGTGATAATTCATTTCTTAAACATGTTTCATCCACGATTCCAAGACCTTGTTGCATTTGTTCTCGTATATCATGAGATTTTCGGAGGAATTTTCAGGACTCAGTGAACAAGCGTGAAACATGTTTCAATACAGCGTTTTCAATGAGAGAGGTGCAGAAACGAATTGTCTTCAATGTACCTTAACCCCTAACTAACAACCACAGACCCTGGCCCTAAACATACCCTAAACCCTAATATTTCGGATAGGACCTGAAGTATACTTGGTCCCAAAAGTTTCAAATTTATCTTAAATGTTTACGTAATTTTATGTAAAAGACATGACGCAGATTAGGAAACTAAAACGCTACAAAGTAAATAGAATTACTATTAGTGTTTCATAATATGAACCATTTTTATATGTTTGATAATGTAAATTCCCCATTTAGCCAAGTCCATTGATTGATTGCATATTATTGTGTTTTGGCTTTTCACACCATTGTTAACTTGCTAACAATAACTCTCCATTCCTTAATAACTCTCCATTCGTGTAAATTCACGAATGGAGAGTTATTGTTTAACGCTCCATTCCTACAAAATAATGGAGCGAAAAAACAATAGGGTGAGGTCTCAGATGGGTGTTAACATCCACCTTTTCATACTTGAATTAGCCATTTCCTGTATTAATAGAAGAGCATTGGACCTTTTACAAATAATTGATATAATTAAGTTTTCATCCAGGGAAACCTTCAGTAAAGAGGATAAATATTTTATAACTTATTTGTGTGCAAATCTATCGCAGTAGACGACTAATGAGTTGGAGCGAGTCATTTACGTAACTGTTTGGTAGTTTCCATATTGAAGCCTGCCAATTCCCCTATCACTCTTATTGCATGCATATATATTTTGATTTAAATGGCGACAACCACTGTAGGGGATAACGGTAAAATCTGTTGTCACAATACAATACAACTTGTACCACATTTTTGGGGTTTCAGTGTGCCATAAAAGAAATCCGTAAGGAGTGGGGACGACGAGGGTTGCTAAAAGCCACTCAAATATATTCTTGCAGGCATGGCATGACCACAGTTTTTCAAAACACCTGCAATGGGTGGTTGTTTCTGAAGCCAAAATATACCCTTTTCCCTATTCACACCCTAAATCGGGATTTTACCGCTACAATTTTCACACTAGGGTTTGAAAAAGTACCTTATTTCTTGAAAATGGCTGTTTTTGATACCCTAAACGGTGTCACCTGATTTACCCTTCTGTCCTCAAAAATAACCCTAATTCACCTTTTTCTTGGTCATGCTATGCCTGCAGCATTATACTTGAGTGGCCCCGGGCGTGCACAAAGATTGTAATAAGACTAAATGTTATGTTATTGCCGCTTTTTTATTATAGTATCTGTGATTCGTTCAATGAATGGGGTATTCCGTAACATGACACCCGTCACCTGACACATTTTTGATCTGACACGGTTTTTATGTGGTTATTGGGTGACTATTAAAATTTGTTTGAAAACACGTGATAAATGAGAGTGGTTTTAGAAGCTAGAATCACCAAATTACGTGAAACTGGTAATTTATCTAGCCATTTTAATTTAACCCGTTCAGGGGCCCGTTAATAAAGCGTACATTTGATTGATCAAGCGTAAAATAGGTTGATACAATGTAAATTTACGTTTGAAATCAAACGTATACTTGGTTCAGATCTTTATGAAACGGGCTCCAGCTGGTTTTCCCAGACTTTTCGTCCCCTTTCTCACGCAAAAATATCTTAGAATCAGGTACCATGGGCCTCTTCTCTTGCTTATGACGGCAAATTGCTAACGTTCGTAGCTGTTCGTGAGTGATGCAGTGAGCCGTAGGGACGGGCGATATCTTTCCCGACTATTTCTATATTTCACAATATGCAAATTTTTTGTCGATAACATATTGCTGTAAGGACATCATTTAATCACTTAGTTTTATTTAATCGGAATATCCGGGGCCACAAGTAAAATTTAATTAAATTTTACGATATCAGAAACACTTTAATCGTAAAACTGTGTCAGATAAAATGTGTCATGTTACGGAAACACCCCGATTAATGGCTGAATATTTTTGACCAATAAGCAGGAGTGTTAAACAATACAGCTACAAGATTTTATGTTATTGTAGGTTTTATTATATAATCTGTGATTCGTTCAATGAATGGCTGAATATTTCTTTTGACCAATAAGCAGGACTGTTAAACAATACAGCCGCAAGATGTCGCTCGCAAATTAGGTATTGTAGGTTTTATTACAGAATATGTGATTCGTTCAATGAATGGCTGGTATTTCTTTTGACCAATAAGCAGGACTGTTAAACAATACAGCCGCAAAATATCGCTCGCAAATTAGGTATTGTAGGTTTTATAACAGAATATGTGATTCGTTCAATGAATGGCTGATATTTCTTTTGACCAATAAGCAGGACTGTTAAACAATACAACCGCAAAATATCGATCGCAAATTAGGTTTTGTAGGTTTTTTTACAGAATCTGTGATTCGTTAGATAAATGGCTGGGTATTTCTTTTTACCAGTAAGCAGGGCTGTTAAACAATACAACCACAAGATGTCGCTCGCAAATTGGGTATCACCATTTGTGTCTGTGCTCTTGGGCTGGAGTTGGAGTAAAACACGGTGAGATTAGCATACGACAGTGGCACGCAACAAACTGTTCCAAGTCCTGACACACTCCCACCGTTCACGTGATTGAACGTTGAAATAATCTGAGTACGGTCTGTATCAATATCGGAAGGCCCGCAACTTCCTACACAAAAATCTGCTCTGAACGCACCGGGCCTAATCCAATTCCAGTCCAGTTCGGCAAAAGTCATACTAAAGGGCACTAGACGACAACTGGAGTTGTCTGTATCTGTTGGATTGGATTGTCGTCGGGATCGTCTTTTTAGTCTGTATGTTAATGATAATATGGGAGCAGAGGATGTAGTAGTAGTGATAAAAGTGTCCCCAGGAATGGTCTCAAGACATGTTATTTCGACAAAATTCCATGTGTCATTGAAAAGCTTCATGATGTGGTGTCTCGGCGAAAACTCGATCTCAATCCAGCCTTGTTGAATGTAAGTCTCTTTTGCTGCCAGAACACGCTTTCGACCGTAGTGGGATGCAGGAAGCGTAGCTACAATTGTCCGTTGTTGCATTTGGAGAGGGGAGCTATTTTCATCTGGTTGAAGGTATATCCACAGCCGTACTGCAATTAGCCTTTCGTCAGTTGAATGTCGTTGAAACTGGAACTTGAAACAATGTGATCTTTCTTCCATGTCGCAATTGATACGTTCTGAAAAAATTAAAGAAGGTCATTGGATGAGTTACTCGTCATTAGAGCGTTCACAATAGAACTCACAATGGGTCTTTCAATACGGACAAACCAATTTGTACTGTGCACATCTAGATGCATGTAGATTAAACTGGACTTCAGCAAACGATCGCACGAGCGTAATGCTGCTTTCATACTTATTGTCGCTTTGCAGCTTTGTAGCTTTGCAGCTATGTCGCTTGCTTCCTTTCACACTTTTGTAGCTTTGCAGTTTTGTCGCTTTGCTGCTTTGCCGCTTCATGTCGCTCCCAAAGTTGAATTCATTTCAACTCAAAAATTCTGTCGTGCGACAACATTTTGCCGATATCGATTACCTCAGCGACATGTAGCTTTGCCGCTACGACAACCGGAAGCGGCAAGTTTTTGCAAAAAATATTCGTCACGCAGCGACAAAGCTGCAAAGTGACATTAGTATGAAAGCAGCATAAGTCACTGCGCGTGTTCATATGCGTAGTTGCGTTATTTTCACGCACACGCACACCCCATCGTGTCAATACGCGCACCTGGAGTAAAGTCGGATTGACGCGCGAATGTGTGAACACAATCTACATTCATATAGATGCATCTCATATTGCAGTTATCGACCACTGCACGCTACACCACAGAATAACAGAGATGACACTAATTTTAAAACACGGCCCCAATCATAGCGTAGTATATATGTGGACAAAAACGAATATTCATGAGTTAGACTGCTCAAAAGACTCATCAGTAAATAATCAACACATAACAGTTTTCATGCTAGACTAATTTCATGATGTCTTTCATGAAGGATGAACAAAAGACGAGGACGCATTTTGAAGAATGCTGCACAGCTTGCACCCAATTAAGCGTAATGCACATCAAGGGCGATGTCAGGATTTATTTGAGTAGGGTTATTCATAATGCGTCCTCGTTTTTGTAATTGGAGCCACTGATCACGCGATCAGCCAAAGATCATACCCCTCCCCCTGGTGTCATTCGGGGAAAACTATAGCTTGTGCCCCAGTCCAAAAATCCTGTGCAGTTGGCGCTCTTTTTAACCAGTTAGTTTCATTTCCCATTCATTCTCCATATATTTCCCTGATACTCTACGTATGATCCTAAGCTCAGTCACACATTAACGTATTATAGAGCCTAACGTACGCCTAATGCACACTGTTTTAGTAAACGATAAATATGTCGTCATGTTTTTAAACTGTGGCCCATTCGCGTTACATCACACCCACTTATCCATACCTAACTGGTACTGTTTAATTAGAGCTGTTAAGTACCTTTATTTAAATATTAAGTTCTTAATTGATCTTAAAGACTAATAATTTTTCTACAAAATCATACCAAAATTATTACATTTCATACCATTATTGAAAGGTTGTGACTATCCATACTCACTTTCACCTGTGGCTTAATAAGATCATTGACTTTAACTCGCCATGAGCGGTAATGATCAGTTTTATTTGAAATAATTCCAACTTGTGTTTGATAGGATATAAAATCAGTAAAATCATACCAGATTTATGGCATTTTTGGATTTTTATTGGATTTTTGAAAAGATATGACAGACAAATTGATGCACAATCCGCCGTTGGCTAATTAGCTTTAACGAAAGCTTTATTAGCCACTGTATTAGTCATTAGTCATTGTAACGAAATTATGACATTTCATGGGATTATTGAAAAGATATGATAAAAATTGATGCGTAAATCATGTTTCACATCGCCGTATGGATACGAGTAAAACGTAAAACGAAAAACAATGTATATAAAACGAAACAATTAATCGGATTAAATACGTTAAGCGTACGTTTTGCTCTAAAGGATTATGTCTGACAGAGCCTTCCTAAAGGCGGTGTCACACATCACCGTACCGTACGAATAACATACTAATAACGAACTTGTTTGGTAATCGATATTACATGTATTTCAATGACAAATCCAGTGTACGTTATTAGTACGTTATTCGTACGTTTTGTGATGTGTGACACCGCCTTCAAGGCCATGTCACACATCCCCGTACCGTGCGAATAACGTACTAATAACGTACACTGGTTTTAGTAATCGATTACATGTATTTCAATAACCAAACAAGTGTACGTTATTGGTTCGTTATTCGTACGTTTCGTGATGTGTGACAGAGTCTAAAGGCTGTGTCACACATCACCCTACCGTGCGAATAACGTACTAATAACGTACACTGTTTGGTAATCGATATACATGTATCTCAATGACCAAACCAGTGTACGTTATTAGTTCGTTATTCGTACGTTTCGTGATGTGTGACAGAGTCTTTAGGTAAAAACATTTACTCACCATTATTTTCAGCTGTGACAAATACTTTGGTAGTTTCCGGGTCGTCCTCAAGATGCTGTCTTTGAAGGTGATTTTTGTTGTTATGATCAGCTAAGGATTGCAAGATTTCAGGCGGTAAAATTCTTATTGGTTCTGATGCGTTCGGTGGTTCGGATAGGTGAAGCTGTTTCAATACTTTCTGTTTGATAACTTCGATCCGAGCATGTCTTTGGGTTAATTGATCACCTGATAAATTGTTGACAATTTGATTTGGATAGTGATTGGTGCTCTTGGGTGTACTTGGTAGGGTTCCTGGCGACGGAGATTGTGAAGAATTCATCTTTTGTAGTACAGGCGCAATTTTCATCCAGCTTGGCTGATGGCTCCTATCACTCGTGTCTTGTGGTATAACATGAGCAAAGCTCGACAGGCAGTAATTAGAAAGTATGACAATTGTGAACAACATGGTAGGTTTCCTGATTCTTGTTACTAGATGCTAAAATAGTAGTATGCTAAATGTTCCTAATGATGGTGTTGGTGATTGGGATTTGGTAGCCTTCGTGCTCTCCGACGCCAGCGGGGAAGAGATAGTCTGTTTGGTAACAGGATTATTTATACCAAGATTTCTTTGGAGAAAAAAGTACCTGCATTGTGATTGGATAGTTACTGTTGGTATGTTGAAAATTGAACCAATCAAAGCCTACCGATTTTGTCACACGTTTAATCTTTATAACTTGTTTAAAAGTATATTGATATGCAAAAGAATGTCGTGGGGTAACTAGGGCAATCGCACGAGCAATATCAGATATGACCAAGGTAGGCAAGATCCAGATGAAACCATCAAGTACCGATCAACAATGACCAAAGTCAACTTGAAATTAACCTAATGGACTTTCAGTAAAAAAATGTTTGGTTTCAAAACATTAAAATGGTATAATAAATTATTGTGGAAAATGGTGGTAAAAAAACACAACTGCGTAGAAAGGTGGAAAATGAATTTAATAAGGCCTCTGTCATGCATTAACGTATAGAGTATATATTGTTTTTGAATTCAATATACATTTTCGTATTGTGTTCGTTAGATGGATATTCAGGTTGTGTACGGTATGTATACGTTTAAATTCATTTTCCATACGGTGTTGTCCGTTTTGCACATGTTCAGTGTATACAACTTGTGTACGTTATTCGTACGTTTGCACTCCTACGTTAATACAGTGATGTATGACAGAGCCTAATCAAGTCAGTTTACGGGCACGAACTTTGATTTTTTAAGTGGGTTACTCACAGATGCAGTTGCTTACGACTGCGGGATAACGATTTTTCATTAATACAAAATCGTCTAAAGAATGCGTACGCAAATTTCAATTCACACTGAAATCTCGCTTGCTAACGCGTTTGGTTAATCACGCGCCGCGTAATATATACGTGGGAAAGTATGCAGACGCATATATGCCATCAAAGTAATCAAATTTTATTGAAAAATGCCAATTTTTGTCATTTTTCTTGAAAACTAATACGGAGACAAATTTTTTTTATTTTAGTATTTTGAAGTATGCTATTGCTTCAACACATGTAAAAATCAAAAAAAAATCACTAGAGCATCTATTATGCAAGCTTATAATAATTGACTTTTGAGCTGTCCTTGTACTTTGTGTGGTAAATCGGGTGAATTTGGGGAAAATATGTACTTTTTGAAATGTCTGCATCTCAAAAAAGTGCACGGTGACCTAATGGGGTTAGCTACGTTATCTACAGAAATAATTCTATCAAATACTATTTTTTTAAGAAAATCAACGGAGATTTTGCATCTGTGAGAAAACCCCTTAACCGCTATTGCTTCAATCATTCAGATGTTGAATCTGATTCTTACTCAGATTTCCCAATTCTACTGCTCTCTTTCGTCTGTATGATAAACAAGCAGTTAATCTATTTGTTGTCATAGTCATAAATACTTATCCTTATTGTTTAGATGAGAAACAATTGATTCTAACAAAGGCTAACATGCTCCCGATGACGTACATGGTGACCTGATTCTAAAATGCGTGCTGGTTCAAT
>JXSR01S000681.1:48351-58398 GCA_000969725.1 Ophiothrix spiculata | reverse complement strand
GAGTGCTTCCACTGCCTTCTGCTTATCTGGAAACTCAACTAGCCCAGTCAGATTACGCTCCGCTGCAAAATAACACAAAAAATATAACACAACATCAATATACATAAACGCAAACTTCATACTGTTAAATCATGTTAAATCTTATAAGGCTTGGCGTCCAAAGACATTCGCTCTTGATATTTGCTCTGACTTATTTGCTAAAACAGAGAACTAATGTCTCTCTCATTGTACAACATCGTTTCAATCGATGAAAGCAAATGTCATTCGCACATGTTGTAGTGCTATGATTATTGAATAAATAAATGCAAGAATATGAGCGATCCTCGCTCCAATTCAGTCTGAAGTGTAGCGAATATCGTGAAATTTGTTAAGCGAATGTTGGAGCAAAGTCTCCTTGGTAGGATGAGCGTATGTCTTTGGTCACTCTGGCAAGCGAATGTCTTTGGACGCAAAGCCTAACAAGAAAATGCAGATATCAAAAGAAAGTGACTTTCCCTATTCTGTTGTGTATTAATTGTGTACAAACCTAACAGAATCAGATCTCATAAATTACAAAGTCCAAATGCATGGGTCAAATTGATGCCAGGGTAGAGACTCATAAAGTTTCCAGAGATGTATTGCAAGTTTACAGCATTATACGGTGGGACCGTATTGCGAGTTAACATTGGTATTCCACATACAAGTGAGTTTGCAGCATCATACCCTGCGTTTATTTCAAGATACTGCAAGATGCAGACACTTGAGAAATCAACCGTGCAAGAATTTTCAGCAAACGAAATTCACTGATTTTTTTTCTGATTAAGTCTAAAATTCCATGATATTTTTTTACGAAACACTCAAAACCAACAAGTACCGAGACCTGAGACACCGGGGAAAATGAGTCTGACGAACTACTTTCGATTTTTGGGAAAATAAAAATTCCCCAATTTTTCCCTGATTTTGAGGCAATTCTATAAAATTCCCTGACTTTTCTCCTGACTGGAAAAAAGTAATAATAATTATCCCTGACTTTGCAGAAGGGTTGGAAACCCTGCAACCATGTGAGAATCACAGTCTTGCGAGAAGGGCAACTATGCACAATGAGCTATTTTCCATTAAAAGGGACTTTTAATTTGGTCTATTTTGATGGGCAAACATTTGGCTTTTACTTTCAAAAGGAAATAAAATCATAACATGATCCTGTTGTTACATCAGTTCATTCAAGATGGTTAGTCAGGAGTTGTGGGAGCGCAAGAGTGTGGAGATGGATGAGTCTTTAACTGCCTATTAGCCCTTTGCATGGATCCACCATTTGCGGGTAGAACCTCGATCTCGTGGTCAAGTATGCGTACAGTTTGGCGCATCCGCAGCTTAACGCGGTCTAAATTGAGCACCCATAAATTCCATGCCAGTACCTTGGAAAGGGTCTATACTTAGTTTGGGAAAGCTTGTAATTCACATACTCTAAATATGGTACATGAATTCACATACAGTAATGGAAATCACATACTATACAGTCTATGAATTCACATACTCTAATTTTAAATTCAATTTCTTTAGCAATCTATGAATATCGGAGAACATTTTAAATTATATACCTCATATATAGATTCCTGTCCTCTGATTGGTTAAAAGTGAGGGCCTGTATTTAACTGGGCCCTATAAATTTACTATGACCCGGGCATATGTTTCATATGGCCCGCACAATGTATTTTGCGTCGTGTAACTCGAGCTTTACGCGCGCGACTTTAGGCATTCATGGTCAAGTATGTAAGTATCTATGTCTATGGTCAAACACATGGTCAAACACGCGCTGCAGTGCGTAAGCTAGTTATCTTGTGCTAGTTATCTTGTGCTAGTTATCTTATCAGCACTGAAAGGAGAAACAAATATCGTAAATTATCATCGGGCGCTTTGAGTGCCAAAATGGTTCTTTTAACCAACCAGAGAACAAAAATCTATATATTCGGTATATAAAACAAACATTGACCACTTTTTGTTTGGGGTATGAATATGCCCTCAGCTTCGCTTTGGGCATATTCATAGCTTTAAGATCACCTCGGGAAAATAATTTAAACCATGCCCCTCAAAGCAGTCTTATTTGTTTACTAATACACAACTTAGTCAATCAGTTGTAGAAATACCTGGGGTTGATTTCACTAACGTTAAAATGCATCGTTAACCCATCGTAAGTCCAGAACCCATCGTTAGCTACGACAACTTCTTGACCCCACGCAACGTTAACAAAGGGTTCAATTTTTTTAATGCATAATTCATATACCTTACGATGCTGTGACCACTTATGAAGGGTTGTCACATCTTTGTGAAGTCTAGTTGTAGTTACAAGCTGAACCCTTAGTTAGCTATAATGCATCGTAATGTTGAAATCGACCCCAGGTGTACCATAAAAATGGTCACATGTAGAAACATGATTGTGTGCAAAAACTGTGGTAATTGGAGAAACCAAAACTTTGCACAAATTATATTACAACCCTCTTCTAGACATTCTTTAAATGTTGATTTCACAGCAATATTATAATTTTATCAACAAAGGTAGATACCTATGTCAGAACTTAGAAGCGAATTTATTCAAAATTATAAATATATATAAATTATAAAATAATAAGATTACACGTTTTGTGTTATTTTAATGTGTAACCTTTTCTTAACTGATCGTGTAGAATCAGACTTTATATTGAATCAAATTTGGTACAATTTTCAATTAATAATAATTAAACATTCTTCCAGTAATCTATTATGCAAATTAGGGATACATGTATTCCATGCATTCCAGAAAGAGTTGTTTATATTGAACCTGTCAATCAAATTGTGGCGCTTAAGTTGAAGAATACTGCAATTTGCATATTCATTTTTAACATTAATTCTTCAACTGTTAAGAAAAGTCTGATAAAAACCCAATATTTACAAATTGTAAAATTTTGAATCGGTTGCTATTTTTGCCCAAAATCATATTCAACATGATTTTCGAACCTGAAGTAATTTATGACGTCGTAATTACGCAACAGCTTATCAGATTTTCATGATTTTGTTATCAATCGAAAGAAGAAACTCTACTCTATACTATGAAATAAAGCATCTTAACTTTGGGCTTGTCATTTTCAAGTTCACATAGGGTTGGGGGCAGATTAAAATTACATAAAACGAACATGCTTACGATTTTGTTGATTTTTGAAAAAATATGAATCTGTCTTTGATGATAACTCAAAAAATAATAATGCTGTGATATTAAAATTTTGCAAACATCTAGCACAGGTATGTATCAAAAGAAACGCAAAGTTTGGGAAACCTGGTACTTGTAATATTGTAATCACAAAATACTTACATTTGGATTCAAACATCTTGACACCGACTGGTTCTCCTACTCCAACATTTAAGAAAATCTGCAAAGAAAGAATTCCACAGTACAACATACCCATTAATTTTTGAAACCATATATTGCTCATACCCTGGTCACATAACCTTGCGGACGCCGATCGGACACCAGCCGGTGTCTGTGATCCGTAGACGCCGGAAGAATGCCACAAGAATTTAATTCCAAGTTAAAAACCTTGTTGTTTGTATACGATGTCTTCAGTTATGGTAACATTACCACCTGTGTCCGACCGGGCATCGCAATCATTCACCGGTGTCATACCGGGGTTGCGGCGTTGCAGCTTCTTGCGGCTTATGTGACCAGGGTGTGAATCAATAAATTGGCTATCTATATACTTACAATCAATCAATTGAATGCTCGAATTCAACACTGACCCAAGTCCACATTTTTCAAAAATGAGTTATTTACAGGAGAGATTTTCTCATAGATAGGGCTACCTTATGTGTGAAAGACTAAACTGAATCCACACCACAACTGCCCCAAAAGTCCTGCATGTATTCAAAATCTATGGACTTGGGACAGCGTTGCATACAAATTTTGATTTATAGAATGTATCATAAGTAGTAAACCAGAGAGCCACCGTTAGCAAAAAAAAATGACTTTGTTTTGTTTTAAATAGGGCCTATAGAAAATGGTTAAAATCAATATAAAAATCATACACAAACTTGTTAATACAAAATCTATACTTTTAAACCATAAAATATCAACATAGAAAAATGTGCTTCCTTGATGAGAAATAGGACGTTTAAGTTCAGACTTTACTATACTTTTACATACAAATAGACATTTCAAAATCGCTCAACCGGATCTATCAAATCTACCGGAAAGCGCCCTCGTTTGACCCCCGATGACCTTGGGTCGCAAAATCGTGAACATCGTCATAGCCCCTCTACCCAAGGATCATCCTGTGCAAGTTTCACAAAAATCCGTCGAAGCATATACGAGAAGAAGCATATTTACAAAAGTTGACCGATAGATAGACCGATAGATAGATAGACATGATCATGGTTAGATAAACCCAGGCACTGCGTGCATGGGTTAAAAATCATGTAACCGGTCCAGTTTCCCCTTAAAATCGGGAGCTAATTGAGGTTAGGTGTAGGTTTTGTCTACATGGCTAAGGAAACATGCAAAAATTGAAAATCGGTAGTCTCATTTCAAAATGGCGGTCGAAAAAAATGATTTAACACTTAAGTGACCGGGGGGGTTCCTAGGGGCCCTGCAACAGGTTTCGCACACAAACATTCATTACATCGCCCCCCCCCATGTAATTGTTAAACTTAACGCAGTGGGTCCCTCAGTGGTAAAAAAATTCAAATCGATCCAGCCTTTTTCGTGCTAATTAGCATAAAGTGATTTTTCGATTTTGCGCATAAAATTTAATAAATAAAGCAAATGAATGCAAGAATGACCCAAGTCCACTCTTTAAAATGCCCCCCTGCAAAGCATTGAAAGCACATATATTATAGAAATATAATGCTTCATATTGGCAACTGGATTCATTAACCTACCCTGTGAGTCAAATTGACATAACTTACAAAACAGACATACATTTAAGTTTTCTGTGTTTTTCCTAAAAACTATTCCAGTGGACTTAGGTCACTGTTGCATTCCGATATTCAATTGAATGACTTCCTTCACCACATTTAAGAAAAGATTTGATGCTGATGAAATGCATTCACGTCATCTTGGATTATTTTGGCTCATCATATCTTACATTGAATTAGGTATTCAAACAGGTCAAAGAGTTGTTCATCGCAAATCAACAACGATATTTTTATCGTATTTTTATCGCGCGAGGGTGGCTTTAGCCACCCGAGCGTGATAAAAATACGCCGACACATCAGGTGCAGAGTTGTTGATTCGCGATGAACAGCTCTGTGGCGTGTTTGAATACCTTTCAACAACAAAAATCTTCCTGAAAACGTATGAATTAAATTCTAAATGTTTTCAATTTAACAGAGAGGCCTACTCATCTTCATAAAAGTATTTAGCATATCTGAAGCAAAGAGCTAATTTGTGGATGTTTGCTGCTTAGACGTTATCAATTTTTCCCAAGCACCAGGCTTTTGCACGCATGTGCAAGGTGCGCGATGATAGGTGCGCTGACTTTTGTGTATTGCGTAAACGCACTTCCCTAAACGCCGTGCCGTTCGACACGCTAATTTGATTATCAACTGTGGATTCATCACGAATCAACAACGGTACGCTCCTGTATAAAGACATACAGTGAGTTATTGAACATGTTATTCTGCCCTGATGCTATACACGATCTCCAAGAAAATTCCAGAAAAAAAATGCCCAAGGTTTAAATTTCCAACAAGATGCTAGATAGCCCAATCTAACTTTCTTACAAATAAACTTCCAAAATGCTGCAAGATGCCCCAATCTAGCATAGAAGTTTTTTCATCCGGCATAGTTTCTGAAGTATCAATTGGGGGAGTACTCAACTTAAAATTGGAAGGGGTGTTCTGCTGGGAAATTTGAAGTACCACTCATACAGATACCAATTTCCAAGAAAAAGATACCCATTCATATATCGATCAAATTTTGAGTCAAATTTAAACAAAAAATTTAATTTTCTGATTTTTGATCGAAATTTGAAAATATTGCAGACTTGAGCCATTTTGGTGCAAATTTTAGAAAAGTTTGAAAAATTGCCCCATCAAAATACCATATTTTTGAAATTGGCATACCAACTAGCCTGATTTTGCTATCCTACGTTAAAAGCACATCGCCATAATCACTTTTGTACTAAGGGGAGACACGCAAACTAATCAGCAACAGCTTGCCGTTATCTGAACTAGACGGGAAAGTTGAATTTTGGGCATTTGGCTGGAACATATTCAATTTGATGCTTTAAAATCATGGATATAGTACACGGGCACACAATCAAATGCCTGGATAAGACGAATTATCGATACGTGTAAGATTAGTGGAGAAATAGACTGTTCTGACTGGTGCATATATCTGAACCACATTGCCGATTAGTTTACGTGTCTCCCCTAAGTATCCACCTTCCCCCCCACCCCCCCCCCGGGCTTGAGGTGTGCTTTCTGGGTATGAACTGGGGGAAGCAATCCCGTATACCTACCTGTTTGATGGTTTCAGGCGTGCTTTCTGGATGAGCATTGAAAAAGTGCAAAACCTTGGATGGTTGATGAATACGTGCACAGGAGTTAAGCAAAATCAACAATTCATTGAGAATTTAAGGTTAACTATATTCTCATTGTCAAATGAAAGCAAATATTTCTCTTATTCAAGGGTGTGAGAGTTAGCTGATAAAAAACTTTAAAATGCTGAAAATAATGACGAAATGGCAAAAATAGGCTGAAAATAAACAAAAAAGCTGAATTTATGAATATTCTGAAGCCATGAAAAACACTGAAATCAGCGTAAATGCTGAAATCTCACACCCCTGCTTATTATCATCTTAAAATCTGGCTTTCATGGACATTTGAAAATGCCAGGTATAATGGTTTGATTTTAGACAATGGTTGATTAGATGCAAGCAAGTTAAAATACTTTAAACCTTAGCGTCTTCATTAGTGTCTAGCTAGACGCTAGCTGCATCTTGCAAGTATATCGTGGGCTTTATGGGAGCTAGAAAAACAGATAAATCCAACTACTAAGAAGATCGAAACTGGCTTGGTTTTACCTGGTTTCATAAGGCCAAGTTAATAAAATGTTATGTTTCTTGTCCCGGGTTAAAAAAAGGAAGGAAGGAAGAGGTGGTTTTATGTTTTATTTTTTTATTGGTAAACTACTCTAAATTTATCTGATTTGGTGCCATTTTGGTATGTTCAGTGCTCAAAATGATGTCTACGAAAAGTGATGAGGCCTTGTTTTTATTCTTATCTTTTTTTTTTTTTTGAGTGTTGGACCTTCAGATGATCACAAAACTCAAATGAAATGCTTCATTACACATTTTGCTAGGCCAAAAATATTTATGAACAAAATATGACTGAAAATTTACAAAATAAAACAAGATTTTAAAAATCAAAAACGGAAAGGTGAGGGGCGAGAAAGTTTTTACTTTGCCTAAACATTAAGGGCTGTATTCTTGAAAGATGTTTAACGCTAATCAATGTTTAAATCACGATTTAAACCATAAAAAAGATAAACGTAATTCTCAAAGAGTGACTAAATGTAATCACCGTTTAAATTTTAACCACTTGTAGTTAAACTGCTCTAAAATGCGTTTAAAACTAAACTAGGTCAGGGGGTAGTTTAAGGTGTGTTTAAATTATATTTTCATCATGTGTTCGACAGCTTTTTTATCACTGTATGCTTTAAAAATGTAATGGTTTTAATGAATAATGCTTGAAAATGATAATATGACGATATGGACATGACCATGATGAAAAATAAACACTCACATTGTGTTCTATATGAAAATATACCATGAATTGTCATAATAAACATGGTGGTACTGTGTTCTAGCTATTGCATAGCGTGGGTCTTGTATTCACGTATTCAACACTGTACAGAGGCATCACTTCATAAAATAAAACAAGCCGTGTAATTGATGAGGCGTAGAAATCTATATTGACTAGGGACCTACTATTAATTAAACTATATAAAGTTCACTAGTGCATATCTCTTACGTGCACAGTTCAGGGGATATTTATTGGTTTTAAATGTGGATGTTTACTAGACGCGCTGTTTAAATATTTGCTGAGCGTTTAGCTAAAATCAGATATTAACTAAACGTATTTTATGTCTAACCAACGTTTAGATAAACAACGTTCGAGAATACGGCCCTAAATATTTGGCCTTGTCAATCTGCCAGTATCATTAGTAACGTGCTGCAAGAGAAAATATAATTTTCAACAAAAAAGTTAGAACAAAAATGTACGATGGAGTTGATCACCCAACTCCAACGGATTTAGTATTTACAAACATTGGTTTATATTATATGAACTAAACAGAACATTTTGTTTGATTTTCAACATCAAGGTAAATGGGTGGATTAATTTTATTCGAAATCAATTCCCCCCCCCCCCCCCCCCCCACGCCACCCTGGGTGACATGTGAACATCAAAAGGATATGGTTCTTTGGGTTAGCTTGATTCATTTGGAATCTATGGTTGCGACTCTGCGAGTAATCCACAAATGACGGCGTCCCGTCTCCCAGCTCCCCTGTCTGGCCTGGAGGTGTTATCACGACCTGTCTTGAAAATCTGAAAAAAAAGTGAATCATTACGATAACTAAAACTGACTGAACACTGGAAATAAGCAAGTCTGATTATAGAGGGTTTGCACAACGAACCATACACACATACAGGTTTTCTTTGTTTACTTGGCTGTGGGGGCCTCCATCTTGGTGTGGCCAAGAACAAAATCAGCTGTTACTCGTGATCGACTTCAAATCATGATTTGAAATTTAAACTAATTGAATGTACTGTATATTCTTGTCATTATCAGTTGTGATTTGGGATTTAGGGGTTCATTTATATTTGTCTGTGTGTAATTGCTTTATTTGACCCCAGGAGAGGATGGCGTTCAGAATCGCGAAATAACCCCGTTCACACATACCCTTTTTGTGTACAAAATATTAAAATTATGACAAAACTCGTCAAAAAACATTCTTTTCATTTTGCAAATCACTGACATCTTTTGACTTTCTGTTCATGGAAATCTACTGATCAGTTATTGATGAGTCTTGATAACGTCTTTTGTTTACCGCGTATAAATAAGATTATTTCTACTTTTACGCAAACAACTGCGCGGTCATTAACAATGACTTCTTATCATGACCTGCGCATGTGATGTCATTAGCGCCTAAATGAGTTTTCTTACAAAATCAATCGCCAATCAAGCGCGCGTATGCACCACACACGCGCGCATTATCATAATACGCAATGATCATCAAGCCTGGACTGATCAAAATTCTCTTATAGGGATAAGTAGACCTTTAAGTAAGAAATAAGTTAAATAAAGTATTTCTTTATAAAATCAAGCATAAAAGGCATTAAAAATGTTGAAAGACGATTATTAATGACAATAATAACTTCGCAACATCTTTTAATTTGGTCATTGTTTAAAATCGTCGGTGTTTGTTTTGTGCCTAGGTACTTTTCTTCAGGAGCTACGCTCCCTCAGAAAAGTACCTCGGCCCAATACAAACACCTCTGATTTTGTAATTTAATTGAATTGTTTGGTGGCACTTACCCAAGCTGAATGGTCTTGTCAAAGAACTCAATGTTACTGAGATTGGTGACGGCTCTCTCTACGGCCAGCGCATCAAACATCTCCGCCATGGCACAGCCTGGCTTGCTCTTCAAGTACTTGATCTGTCCGGGAGACAAAAAGCAGGTAGGAAAGTTACAATGTATGCCCTAGTCAATATTGTATCAAAGAAATAATTTAGCAAGCAATTTTTACATACCCAATTCACCGATAGATTAATACTACATTAACTCTGTGTCATAACCCGATGACGGGGACGAAAGGTATTGAAACCCGGGGGCGGGAGGGCCACAAGTATAATGTTAGAGGCAGAGCCTAATCACAGTTTTTCAAAACACCCCCTAAAGGGTGATTGTTTCTGAAGCAAAGATATACCCTTTTTCCCCCACTCACACCATAAATCGGGAATTTACCGTTACCATTTGAACACTAGGGTTTGAAAAAGTACCTTATTTCTTGAAAATGAGCTAAAATGGCTGCTT
>JXSR01S000681.1:13393-29736 GCA_000969725.1 Ophiothrix spiculata | reverse complement strand
AAATAAGCTTTCAAATGCAGAAAAAATTATATAAATCGGATGAAAAATAAAAAAGATATGACAAATTTTGTGAGTACTTTTAGCTTTTACCATAATGCCATAACCCGTAATTGTGATATGTAATATCTTGCTTAACTGTGTAAATCCCATTGGAATGGAAGAAAAAGAAACCTACTTACAAAATTTGTCATATCTTTTTTATTTTTCATCCGATTTCCATTATTTTTTCTGCATTTGAAAGCTTATAAAATTTGCTTTACTACAATAACAAGAAAATTATGATTTGGTGCTTTTATCAAGGTCAAAATCAGTTTTAATCCGTGCACAATTATTTTTGATACACGTGGTATGTTAATTTTTTTATTTGGAATGAAAATTTTCATTTTAATTTTTTCTCATGGTGTAAAATTTTTGTCATGGAGTAAAATGTTTCACCATTTATGAAAATGTTTCATGATGGTGAAATAATTTTTCGCATCGCGGCACAGTTTGCATAGATCAATCTCATTAGGTCGAGAACAATACCACAAGTATACCTTGGTCTTTTCATTATAATCTAAATCTGTCCTTGACAGGTACAGTGGATTTATTCTGCTGAAAAGATTTGCTGACTCCTTTGATTTTTCTCCAATGAGAAACATTTTCATTTGGAATTTTTATTACAGTCCTGATTTTTTATCATTCTAATTGTAGTTTTAGCGAATTATTTCGATCGATAATATTGTCTGGGAACTCGGGGTCAATATGCATTCAGTTCTATGGATTTTCAAGATGGTAAAAATGACAAAGTATATCTAGGCCTTTATTATTTTTCCCAAAATTGATGATGGCACTAAATGCCTCTTTGTATCAGGCAGTACAGGCTGAGTTCCCATTTTCTTCGCTCTTTTTACGGATATTTTTATAGTTAGACCGGAAGTTAATTCTGTCCTATTATTCACGCTTTCAGCGGCTCGCCAGAGTGAAAGAATTAAAGTGTAGCTATAACCCCGACTGCAATGAAATAGCAGTTGTCCAAGTACTTGCAAATTATGCATATATGATAAAATAGTGTTTGCAGTTTGGAAATGTTGAATGGAAAAGGTGACGAATTTAGAAGTTGTTCTATTGTTTGTAACTTACAAATTGTTGGGCACATCATATACTGACAGTGTCCATAAATGTATTTCGAGAAAAATGGCTTTGAAAAATCACAAGACAAACAGTCATGTATCATAGGTAATATATTAACATAATCAAGCGTATTCAAGAAAATGAAACGTATTTCATAATTTGTGTTTTAACAGTTCTTCAGTAAAAATTTATCTCAAAGTAGTATAAATTGGATAACATTATATATAATTATAAATATATAAATATAAATTTGGATTTGTAAGTCGGCAAATAGTTGAATTGGACGAGAGGATTCTGTACCATGTAAAAGACAAAGTAAAATTACGCCTGATTCCTTTGAAACATATCCAATCGGAAAGCATGTCTAGATAATAAATTTCTTATTTCTTATGTGAACAAGCTTCTATAAAAACACTAAATCATTTTTATGAAAATTGCATGAAAATAATATCTAACATGATGAATTAAAAAATTGTATTTTTGGTGATTTTTTTTTGGTTAAAAGCATTGCTTTTGTCTTTCACAACTGAATCCAACATTTCCATTGTTGTACTATCATTCATAAAATAGTTCACATGTCATAAATTGTCATGTAGCAAATCATCGACTGACAGATAGTTGCCAGGTTTCTTTTACAAAAATATGATACACATAAAAGTTGCTCAATTGTATATAAACTATTCAAAATACAATGCATAAAATGAGTTAATCATTAGATAAACCCTCTCAACTGGGATATTTTAAGATCATTTAACAAAAGTACTAATTCAAAATGTGGAAATGTTGATTATAAGATTTTTTGTGGTATATGCTGTGAGTCTGCATCAAGTTGAAATATTACCCAGAATAACTCATATGTGTGTCTGTTTTTTTAGTCTGTTTGGTATTAAGAAAAAAAAATTGAGAGGGTTTATACTTTTACAACTTGAAACAAGTACCGGTAATCAATAAAGTGAACACCATTTGTATGAAATTATTGGTCACATCATATACACAGCGTTCGACGAAAGGCTTGTCTGTTGTCCGAGACTACCTAAAAAATGCCTCGGACAACCTTAATGAATGTTCAAATAGTCCGCTTGACAACCGCTAATAATTTGGCAATTGTAACTGAGACCAATTGTAAATATCAAGATTCCTGCACACATCAAAATTGGTCAATTTGCTCTTCAAATTGGATTAGAACTTTATGTGTAAAGAATTACTAGATGTGCCATGGGAAACTGAAATTTGTAAATGTATTTTACGTCAGCGTGTCGACAAACACCCCTTCTTTAAATTATTTGAATCTAAAGCCCTACTTAACTTATAATAATGTTTGTAACAGCCTGAGGTGCATGGAGCACTGTGACACTAATTGAGAGTGTGCGAGTAAAGTAAATGATTGATTTGTTGCTCAGTAGAGGTCAGATAGGAGAGGTCAGCAAGGTCAAAACAAGTCAGCGTTACTCCAAATTTTTTGATGGCAAAGAAAAAAAAATGAGTTGAACTTGAAATTCTCCAGACAACCTGGTACACCAGCGAAAATGTTCTTCGGACAACAATTTGTTTTTGTTTATGTCGAACGCTGTATATACAGCACTATGCAGAAAAATGTTCATTTTAGAAAGATTGATGGTACACGTTTTGTTGCAGATCTATATCAAATCTGTATGTGATATGCGAGTAGAAAACATATTTGGAATCCTTAAATTCACTCCAAAAGATAATCTGTTGGTATTTGTATAATATGGTGAATATTTTTTCGAGAGGACAATAAAAAGACTATTGACTAGCTCAAATCATGCAAATCGGTATATAATATGTGACCCGTCATATCGAAAGGTACCTTAAGGTCGGCATAGTAAATTACGAGATACGGGCCATTGAAGCTGAGCATAGTCAAAAATCACTAAGGTTGAATTTCTAATTTCATTAGAAACGTTACATTTGAAGTGTATTCTATCATATTAATTAGTTTCCAATACCCATAACACAGACATGTTTTAAAAACCGAGATAAAAATCTTTTCTCAGAATAATAGTTTTCTAAATAAGCCCGATGCTTTTAACCAATTTGGATGTAACTTTGCAATCGAACATCCAATAAAAATTAAAAGCAAGGTGCCATTTTAAAGCTTAAAATATAATCATTCAGATGAGACAAAAAAATCAATATTTTGGGACCCTTAAGGTACCTTTCGATATGACGGGTCGCATATAATATATACAATTCTGCTGGACTTTTGTCAAAGTTGCTTTTTGGCATTAAATTGAGTTGTATGAAACTTTATGCAAAACAACAGTTTATTAAACAGTGTCAACAAAAATCCAGAGTACAGGGCCCCATTGTTTGTGAATGTAACCCCTGCCATGGATGTTTGTGTTAATTGTCCAATAAATGTTTATTTTGCTATGAAGTACATGTATGCTCTTTCAAATGCTTTTTGTCTATATCAAGAATACATTATAAAACCACTAAACAGACCCATATTAAAAATTGTGCATTGTACAATGTATCCATATTAATAAGTGTGCATTGTACAATATATAATATATAAAACACAATGGTTTGCTTATTTTGTTAGTATCTGTACACAGTAATGAACTGGAAGATGAGATCAACAGTGCTAGTGGCTCAAGGAATTCCTTCTTGAAGTTTGTAACCACTGGTCAGGCCTTATGGTCCAAACGCTGCACTGCAACCAGTATCTTATGTCTGTTAAATACACATGAAGTAATAAACTGTACATTTCAATTGTGTGCACATTTTGTTAAAAAATATACACATTTTATACTGCTCTTGTAATATCTATGAAATTTGGAACTGTAAATTTAGTGTGTGCACATTTTGTTAATATGATAAGCAGTGTTCCCGCTAAGGATTTTGACTTTGCGCCAGAGCAACATAAAAGAAAAAATACATCTCGTCATTGCCAATTTCGGAAAGATCACCTGAAAAATGAGAGTAATTTTGAGTATAATCTGAATAAAACTGAATAAGTGAACGTTGATACATAACAAAACCCTATTTTTACTTTTTGTTTTGGCAACCTCTTGCGCAAATTTTTTGAGCTTCTGTGCCAATTTTGCGACATAAGGCCTTACAGGGAACACTGATGATAAGTATCAAAAAATATACACACTTCATAACGCTTGTAATATTTATGATGAAATTTGGAACTGTACATTTAAATTTTGTGCACATTTTGTTAATATGATAAGTATCAAAAATATACACATTTTATAACGCTTGTAATATTAATGATGAAATTTGATTTGTACATTTAAATTGTGTGCACATTTTGTTAATATGGTAAGTATCAAAAAATATACACATTTTATAACGCTTGTAATATTTATGAAGAAATTTGGAACTGTACATTTCAATTGTGTGCATATTTTGTTAATATTGTAAGTATCAACAAATTTACACATTTTATAACGCTTGTAATATTTATGATGAAATTTCGAATTGTACATTTCAACTGTGTGCACATTTTGTTAATATGATAAGTATCAAAAAATATACACATTTTTATAACGCTTGTAATGTTTATGATGAAATTTGGAACTGTACATTTCAATTGCGTGCACATTATGTTAATATGATAAGTATCAAAAAATATACACATTTTATAACCCTTGTAATGTTTATGATGAAATTTGGAACTGTACATTTCAATTGTGTGCACATTTTGTTAATATGATAAGTATCAAAAAATATACACATTTTATAACCCTTGTAATATTTATGATGAAATTTGGAACTGTACATTTCAATTGCGTGCACATTATGTTAATATGATAAGTATCAAAAAATATACACATTTTATAACCCTTGTAATGTTTATGATGAAATTTGGAACTGTACATTTCAATTGTGTACACATTTTGTTTTAAAATATGATAAGTTTCAAAAAATATACTAAATTACACATTTTATAACTCTTGTAGTATTTATGATGAAATTGGAAAGTGCATTGGAACCCTTTGACACATAAGTAAATGGTATCTCATGGTTGGAGTGTCATGGTCAGAGTGTTGGTATTATCAGGTGCAGATGGGAGTTACTTGGTGTTATCAAGGTTTTAGAGAGTGTGTTAAAGGGTTCCAAACTGCTGTGAACAAGCTGAACGAGCAATTGCTGCCAAAACTGTGTGCAATGTGGTTTCCCTGGCGGACAGAAATGACCACCAATTAAATGGTTGATTTCACAACAACTTGGAAATTCCGAAGAAAACTTACAGGAATCGTCCTTGTCATTGACTCAACCACTTGAAAACACCAGTATGTGATTGCCAGTAATTGATGTATTTGTACTTGCTTTTATAAGGGACATTAAATTCTATCCATGTACAAAATTTAATGTCCACTATTTTAAGCAAAGTAAATTGATTAAATTTAAGCTGCTCTGCAAGAAAGAATTTGAAAGTGTTAGTTTAAATATGGATCAATGTAGCCCAGGAGCATGTTTAAAAATTAGAATTCTTGTCAACTGGATAGTTACTTCTTTCTTTAGTTGCTACAGCTAGTATCACTCGTCATCCAAGGAGCATAATCAGGCTGACTGATCACCTGTTGGCTTGCTGATATGTGACGGTGTTGGAATAGTCATATGAGAGACGTAAAGAAAAGTCTGAACACACATTTGAGGATAAGAACATTGTAATTTTGGACACAAAAGTGGTTTAAAAGAGGAGTAAAATAAGTCAACTACGTCCATAGTGAAGAACCTTTCTTTAATAGAGGAAGGGCCTTAAACATAATCTTCACAACACGTACGACCTAACAATAAAAAAAAATCCTTTATGTTTCTCACATGACTATTCAACACAGTCACGTATCAACAAGCCAACAGAAGATCAGTTAATGCTCCTTAGATGAGTGGTTCTGTAGCCATTTAGTATTGTCCAGTTGACAAGAATTCTTACCATATATTCTGGAAATTATACCATGCTTTCAAAAATGTATGCCTGTTAGTCTTTAACTTTTTTGTCCTAAAACTAATAATGTTATGTGTTTATAGTATGACCTAATAGAAATATGCCAACTAGATGTTATTCTTGGGTTGACTGGTAGTATATATACGGTGAGACCTGCTTGTGTTTCTTATCTGTGGTAAAGTCAAAATGGTATATATCAGATGTGCTCATTGGTTTGTTATGAAGAGGCAAGAATGATGATTAGGCAATACAAAAAAGATAAGGCATTTACATTGTAGGTCCAAAGCATTCAGTTATATTTTGAGGATGTCTCTAATAAGAGACATTTGTCACTTTGGGCTTAGAAAATTCGAGTCAATGTTCTCCACTCCAAAATAAGGAGCACACCATTAGATTTCCAGGGGGAGCAGGAAGTTGGGATCAGGGTTGAATCTTGTTTTTTCGCGCCCTTGTTCGGGAGCGATTTTTTTCCCTGGAAATTTCTGCATTTTTCCTTATTCCATGTTCAGGTTTTTTTCTTCTTCTTCTGCCTATGGAGGGTGATTTTTTCCCAAAACCTTGGAAATCCAAAGGTGGGCCCGTAAGTGATAATGTTGGTAATAATAACACTTTAGTTTAACCACACTCCGGCCTGCAATTTTCTAGGATTGGTGCGTAATCAACTACCAAAATCAGGCTTGAATCTAAGCAAGTACAACAAAACTGAATTGATTTCTCACAGCCTGTGTTATATTGCCGAATGCTTTGGACTAAAATCAACAATTTTCTGACACAAAAGAAAACAAAACACACATGTTATAAAATATCTTGTGTAAGACCAAATACAAAGCCCAGTAACAATGACCATTTCTTGATCATATCACCAATCAAAATAAATCTGATAATTATTGATGATCGATATGTCCTTTAGTGTGGCTCTAGAGCATTGATCAAAAAGTAAATGAGAGTAAAGGGCCCCATTATAGTCCAAAAATTCCACAATTCCTCCCCCCCCCCCTATGGTTTAAAGAAGTTTGTTCAAAAAAACATTTATTACATGGGGTCAATGGTTCACACTGTGGCATGGTCAACCATGGTTAAGTTTTTAAACGGTCATTTACGTTGGATCATATATGAAATGGACTCATCATAAATTGCTTGCCACATTGTGCGTGGCGTGCCAGCAGGGCAGAGGTGTGGCAATGGTGTGGCAGTGGTGTGGCAATGGTACTTACTCTGGGTGGGCTGTGGATTCGGCTTGGTGTAATCCCACGTGTGATCATCATTCTTGTGCACTGTCAATGTATTGGGCTGAATTAAACGTACAAAAGCAATAAAGAAAAAACAATCAACTGTTAATCCCATCTCCATCAATGGAAACTTTTTCATTAAACTTTTTGATAAAATTTAATCTCATTAAAAATGTATGCACACCTCAAATAAAAAACATGTTTATTGCATTGCCATAAAAAGCATTTCTTAAAATTTAAACTTCTTTGCTACTAACAATATATTTTAGTGAAGAGATCATGTTAAGCATATTCAACCTTTCTAAAGAATAATGTTCACTTTCAAATCAAACAAATGTACATTTGGAATCTCAAACTTAAGGAAAAAAGAAACTCTGCTAAGAGAACCCCAAGAACTGAATTTGGCTGAAAATGTCTTTTTAGAGTGACATGATTTTGTTTGTTTGATACTATCAAGGTCTTTCTTTGATTCAAATATAAGCTTTCATACCCAAGTGTATATGGGTCATGCCTTTAAACATCAGATTTGGCATTGGGGTCACACAATTTAAAAACCAGTAGGTTACCACTCTTCTTCAAACAGTCAGCATCTGGAGAAATAATGTAATAGACATTTTAATCCATTTTATGTATGTTGTTGAACCCACTTTGTCCATGTTGTGTGATGAAAATTGCTTTCAAGATTTTACCGTACAATTGGATTTTGGCGTATTTTGTACACAAAACAGTTCAAAATGCGCCAGTACCCTTTTCAACCCAAAAATATGCTTTTTCCAGAAAGTGACTGCACGTGTAGAATACTTAAATAATGAAATAAAACGACTGCATGTGAAGATTATCTTGTGTAAAAACTGTGTTTCTTGTTAATAATGACACAAACTGCTTGCTATACAATAACAAAATTTCGGACCACGTGGATGAAGTAATTCAGTCAGTAATAAAACAAGATTTGTGTGTGTGTGTGTGTGAAGCAAATACAAATATTAAAAATACATATTTAAGTCAGAACATGTGGTAATGGGCATTATTGGCATCAAAGAATGTACTTATAAGAGCATAAACATGCCTTCAAAGCTACAGGTAGAGTATGTTAATTTGGTAAGTAAGCTCAAGCATTGGCCACTGTTAGTATGTTACGATAGGATTATTTTATTACAACTATCTTTTGCATTTTTTTGGACTTACTAAAATACGCTTTTTATATGAAAAATACGCTTTTTGGGGTTTCAAAATACTCTTTTGTGATCTGAGAGGTTGGCATGTCTGAATAACCATCAATTACTGTATAAGTGGTTTTATTTCATGCTACACGCTTTACGTGCTCAGCTCACCTCGCGTGAAATTAAATACACCGCCGCAAATGGTAAGTTTACACCACCACACATAAAAAATATCATGATGTGAAAAATAAAAACTCGCGAAATGATTCAAAATTCGGTTTTGGGCGAAAAAGTTGTGACTTACCCTGGCATACTCCACTCTCAATGTACAGCATCCGGCATAGATATCACAGCCGTGCAGTTTCAGTTTGGCTTCTGTTGCGCTAGGAATGGAATCCATCGTAAACTCTTGGTTAAGGTGAAATCAATAGTAACCAATGATGCAAAAACTATTGAGCCACAGTTGCGGTAAAAGCCCCCGCAAAAATCCAAGCCCATATATGAATTCACCAAACTTATGGCATATTATATGGTGAATCCCCTAAATATCTCTCTTACATGCGCGTCCGTCTCTTCTCACTTCCCAGAAATAGCTCATCATAAGTGGACCTCAAGCACTATTTCCAGTCCCCAATTATCAGATTATTCTTTTTTGAGGAGCCATGTGGCCAAGTATTACTTTAAAAGATTGAATTAAACTTTAACTAGTCCATCAACATTCTTTGATGAAATATTTTCCCTTTTCAATCAATGATACACAGTACTTGCATGAAATGCATACCCCATGAAGGAGTCTATTCGTACAGGGGACCAACGACTTTACGTGAATTCCGAACCATGGAGCAAGAAAAGTTTCTTGCCCAAGGAGACAGGCTATTTATGGCAAACGTCATTGTGATTAGGTGAAGCTCTATCTGCTGTTACATACTAAAGCCTGAATACACACCAGTGTTCCTGCTAAAGCTGTATATGGCGCGCCATTGGCGCAGAAGCGATGAAAATTGGTGCAACAAGTTTCTGAAAATGTGTGAGAAAGATATTTTTCTAGCTAATAAGCTAATAATTTTGATGCAAGCACTTCTTGAACTTTGTCATAATTGCTCGAATTGGTGCAAGTTCAAAATCCTTAGCCGGGAACACTGATACACACCCCTATGGCGCTGATACACACCCGTATGGCGCGTCATTGGCGCAGGAGCATGGAACTAATGTTTCAAAAATCTGTGAAGAAGACAGGGTTTTTTCTTGTTTTTTCGGCTAATTTTTAACCTCAGCTCTGCTTTTTGTCAAAGACCCTCACTATCTATCTCAGGGGTGTGAGAGGCCAGTTGACAAAAACGAGGAAAAGCGTGTAAAGTTAGGGTCAAAGGTCAAAAAATGGGCTGAAAATGAATGAAAAGGCTAAAATTTTAACACATGAACATTTTCAAAAATGAGGAAATCAGCTGAAAAGAGGAACTCTCACACCCCTGCTATCTCCTCTGCCAGCACCTATGGCGCGATCTCAACCGAGTTCAAATTCTGACTTAACCTTTTGCACAGTATGCACATTTTAAGCTTTATTTAGTGCATTTCCGTAAGTTTTTAATTCTAGGTGGGATTTAGGCTAGTCCCTTTAATACTTATTGTCATCAGCCAAGCTTAAGGAAGCCTGCCATCTCATGATCAAACCACAATTGCTAAAAATCAAACACAAAGGATATTCTACCATCGCCTGTACACCGTTCTTCTTGAAAATGACGATACGAAGGACCTGGCCATATTTCTTACAGATTGTGTGGATTACGAGCTGTTGAATAAAAGTAAAACATATATAGGGTGATTCAGATAAGTATATACAAGGTAAAACTGACACAAAAACAATAATTTCAACACATAAAACTTGGAGAATATGTAAAACTAGCACATATTGTATATCCTTTTAAACACCTTTTAACAGTTTTCACAACCCTGGTTATCTATCACAGCTTATCAATGTGTAGCCAGTGCCCCTTTTTTTCCAGCTTACGGGAGATTAGGTTGTGTTACGGCATTGCCATGTTAGGTATTCACAAGAATCATTGATTTACCTAACTAATTTGACCAAATTGGTGATCAGAGGTGGGAAGCATACATGTACTTTAATGTCCATGACTATAAATCAAATGATTTGAATCAGGGTCGTTCTCATGCCAAAAGCCTTTCTCAAAGGACCTTCTGGACCTTTGAATCATGAGCCTCAACAGGAGGTTATGGACATCCACTCACAAAAAACACTCTAAAAATCTTAAAACTGCTGTGATTTTAATGATTCTTTCATTATTCGATTTGGAAATCTTTCTGCTACAAATGTTTAGTCACAAAAACAAAGTCACTCTTCCGACAAAGCATCTGAGGCCAGTAGAATGCCCCAGGAGCTTATGTACTTATCCGAATCACCCTAAATATGTTGACAGGACTGTCTTGATAAATGCTAGTTATTACATGTATGTTGCTTCGTTGTTTTTCACTGATGCTAAGTCCTTACACATACTCAATTTCCCGACGCAGGATGAACAGTGCGCCCACTTACATGTACTGCATAAATGTACCCCTGTGTACACTGTGCCATGCGTGAAAAGCTTATTTGAATATCAACTGTGGATTCATCACGAATCAACATCTCATGCTCCCCTATAGGAAGATATGGTGATTTGTTGAAGGTAAATTGAAACATCATACTGGTGAAATCTGGCTACTTGGAAATATGTGGTAAATTGAACCTTTAATATGGTGAAGTCATTGTCTGAAGTTTGCCGAAGGGCTTTCTCAATCCATTCGTACAAGTGACCTCATCCCTCCTACCAGATTTGAGAGCCATGGGAGGAATCTGCGAACAGCCAACAAGATCTCGAACCTCCGAGCAAGAACGAGTAGGTTTCAAGACAGCGCCATCCCCTACTACATAAACTTACTCAATAGATAGTGCCAAGGATTATCCTGCTCTCCTACTTTTACAAAGTTTTCCATTTTAAAAATGCTCCTTTTTTACTGAATTTTTAGTATTCCTTTTTGAGTGTGTAATTATGTTTTTGAAATATTTATATGTCTGGTTTATATTAATCTGTGCAATCAATTGTTTTATTATTTTTTATACTTGTATTATATTTAGTAAATTGTATGTAATTTGGTCTTAGGACCACCAAGTGCAATTTTAATAAACATGAAATGAAATGAAATGAACTGAGGGTACTCGGAAAAAACTGGGCAAAGGTCACAGATGTTAACAAATACCCGGATGTCCGTTTTCGGCTATCCTGCCTGTATCCAACTTGCAACAAATACCAAGGTAGTGGATCTATAACAGAGACTATAGTAGATTTTTAAAGTCAGGGCACCTCATACGTTTTGGGCCTTTCCATTAATGATAAGAGGTAATATAAAAAGATTTGTTTTCATACAACAAATAGAACTGACAGGGCTGAGAAATGCCATAATAGTAAAGCAATGTGGTACTCGTAGTCCAACTGGACACAAAATCAACATGGTTTGAAACATTTGAGAACCATGGTTTGAAACATTTGAACGTCCATCTTATTGTACAATTATATTTTAATGATGATGAAATAATTGAAGAAAAAGTGAAGCACAAATGGCACAATTTTTTAATGACGGGTTGTTCACCCCAAAATTACAATTTTTTAATATTTAAAACCAATTTTTCTCTAATCAAATGATAACCATATCATTTTGTCTCCACCCCCGTGGGGTGTTAGGAAATATTTAAAACAAACAACTTTTCTGTCATGACTTATCATGGTTTAGATACGGATTACTGATCATGACAGAAGTCAATTACACGTTTTTGGACGGAAAGGCCCATATAGGCCTTCAAAATTCCCCACGGACAATTGCATTGCATGCAGGGATAGCATGCATTGCTGAGAGGATCCTTGTCCTTATTTGATCTGAAATATGCCCTACATATGTTATTATGCAAGAGGCGCCCTGACTTTAAAAAACTACGATAATGTGTTAATCTTTTATGCATGATTATCATTCATGGTGTTGTTTTTTCTTTAAACATGTTTTTTTGTAAACCATTTTCACTTCTGAAGTGGCTCAATTGTGGTCATGTATTATAAAAGACACAATTTTCAATTATTCTCTGCAACACATCAAACTTGCCAGCTAGAAAAACCATGCATTGGCTTACCGTGGTGATAGGGTAGCGTGGATTCGTCACGGTTATGAGTAAGACATTGTTAGGCGTCTCTTCTTGAAGTTCTTGCTCCCTACAGAGAAAACAAGTTGAATTAAATAACTGATGCAGCAACTGATCTGATTGTGTCAGCAGTGTTTGTGCACTATTTATTTTATCTAGATAAGCAGAAATGCATTGCATTCTCAATTGGAAGTGGTAATAAATGGCAATATATAGTATATCTTCTATTGCATAATAGCTGCTTGTATCAAGTAAAATGTTCATGTACACTTTGATTTTTGACACACAATACCACTGTTTTGTGGACAGCCTACAGGTCGCAGTGGGCACTGACCTGTCCCTGTGAAAGTCTATACAGCATCTCCAGTTATTTTTCATTTCTAATCATGCCTTGTAAGCCACTCTAAACGCATGTGTCAACAGCGTGAGCGTAAACGATCAAAATCAACAAATCCCGCACTGCAAATACATGCCTTTATAAGTGCATCAGTACCAAGGAAGTTATAAAGGGGAACAGGTTTTCTCCGCCATTTTGATTTCATCGCTGTGTAAATCCTATGGGACGGCAGCCATCTTGGATTGTCGCTCATGGAGTTATTGTACCTCCGGCGTTTTACATCTCCGCGTGCAACACTTCGAGAGTCTTCGCAACGGATTAGCGGGAAAATTGGCGTACTTTAATCAGAGCAAGTCGCAATGCACGCTACATGAAACGCAGACACGGTTTGCGCGTGAAACAAAATGCACACGCTGTATATGCGTCAGGTGAAGATTTACGCGATCTGCCTGGATATCGGGTCAAATTTCGAATATATCCGGAGGTACAATAACTCTGCTCCATGAGCGACACAAGATGGCGGAGAAAAACGGTTCCCCCTATAACTTCCTTGATCAGTACGCAGAAGAGCTTGACAACAAGCGTAGGCAAGGAAAACCCTGCGAACGAGCGAAAAACAACCCTGAGAAAATTTTTACATAAGTTTACAATAATCTAATATTCAACAGAGTTTCAAATATTAAATATTAGAACAAACACAAATCAAGTCTTTTGTCAGCTTTGGCAAGGGCTCAACTAAGTTTAGGGTGCGTTTGGGTCATGCTGAAATCAGCTATGGTGGCAAAGAATCACCTGACCATGTACGCAAAACAGCATAAGTACATTTATGCAGATATTGCAACAACAAACTGGATACATAGCCTGTGTCCTTTGTGCATGTGGCCATGCGTCGTAAACTGGCACCAATTTGCGTTGCACAGTGATTTTTGGAGTATTTTGCACCTTTCGAGATTGAAATTTCTTAAAGGAAATTGAACAAGGAATCCAAATATGACATTGAAAAAAGTGTAGGAGGTAGGGTTAAGATGTCAGCTTTGAGAATATTTGGATTTTTTCTTAAAATTTTCATTTTCTTCTATCATTGCATATCACCAGACCCTCTACTGCTACCCTCCAATTCTTATCTTATTTGAAATCCCCATTTAATTCCTCTCCAGAAAATGTATACTCTAGGAAGGTCTTACTTATTTACATTGAAGAAAATCCAAGTCGAATTTGTGGAAAATATTTGGCATTAAAATAATATTTTAAAGTTAACATTTCCAGATCTGACATACAAAACCTACCTCCTAGACTTTTTCAAATGATTTATTTGGATTCCTTGTGCAATTTCCTTTCAGAAAATGTATACTTTTTATGGGGTGGGATGTATAGATCAAATTTTATTTTTATTTCAAGTTTGAAAGGCACTAAAAACTGTAAAAAATCACTGCGCAATGCAAATGTATGCAAGTATCAGGCAGATTAATCATAATTTTAATGTAAATATTTAACAATTCTTCATATATCCAATATTTTCACATAAAAATAAGTAGCTAGATGGTTTACCTTTAAAATAAGACCAAAATGATGAGTTTGTGTCACTCCTATGTAAAATTATTAAAGTTTGACTAATGAGAGGTAGTAAGCCCCATAGACTTTGTATGGCCCGCTTCCACAACCTCCGCTTCCACAACCTTCACCACCCTTGGTGTTCCCGAAACAACACACAACTCTACCATCCAAGATTCTATACCAATGATTTTCACACCACAGAAAGGTGCATGTTTTAGCTTTAAAAAGACAACAAAATTATAAAAATAGCTTATGTAGTTAAAAAGTTATAGTCAATTTATGAAGATGCCATCCGGAAAAGTGCAACGCCACCACCTTTTTCCTAGTGTCAGTTCCAGACGCACGACCATGTGTTTATTACAAGACTTGATGCATCATTGTCATAAAATAGAATACATCAAACTTTATAACAATGTCAAAATAAAATGACTGCTAAGTCTTTAATCTCTCCTCTAAATCTATGGATTACAGGTATGTTTGTATCAGGCTAAATTAAGTAATTGCCAGACACTATACTTTAACCAACACTAAATAGGTTTTCTTCATCCGCCCCCTTACACGCATGCCGTACAAACTGATGCGCAAGTCACACGTACAACGTAACGTGCGCCGTTGTGCAGTTGTGCTGTGTCCAGCTACACACACGCGTATCTGTATCAATTCACAATGTGAAGAGGCCCGCCTATTTGGTGTTGATCAAAGTATAGGCATACATATATCATAGCCATATATATACCATGGCATAGTCACTTGATTTCCTTACTTACGAATAAATTTGAACAAACAAGAATGTCTCATTGTGAACTGAACTAAACTGAAACGACTAAATTGAGTTGATTTTCTGACTTACAGATAAATTTGAACAAACAAGAATGTCTCATTGTGAACTGAACTAAACTAAACTGAAACGACTAAATTGAGTTAATTTTCTGACTTACAGATAAATTTGAACAAACAAGAATGTCTCATTGTGAACTGAACTGAACTAAACTGAAACGACTAAATTGAGTTAATTTTCTGACTTGCAGATAAATTTGAACAAACAAGAATGTCTCATTGTGAACTGAACTGAACTAAACTGAAATGACTAAATTGAGTTAATTTCAATACAGTAGTAACAATGTGCTGTGAAAAATACTCTACACATGTAGAGTGAATAGCAAATCTGCCCTACAAAGTAAAAGCGCAGTATGTGCATTCATAAAGCATAGCAGATACTTCTATTAAACATGCAATTTCAACTCAATCCACTCCCATACTAGAAGGTTGTATGTAGTTTGATATAGTAGATACGGCCTTATGTTATTAGAGGTGGGCTATACAAGGGGAAAAAAAGGGTGATGTTTCAAATCATTTTGTCCTAACTCTTATTTGATGCAACTTGATCCCCTGAACATTTTGACACCAAATTTGTCAAAATCGGACAAAAAATAAAAAGGTGCCGCCCAAAAAACTGATGTGAGGGTTGGGGGTCTGTGGAAGAGTCTGAAAATGATAAATTTGTCAATTACTGTAATTATATACCACATTATAGCCATGTTGGAGTCTAACTATATGTATTTGAGGTCACAGAATCCGTTTGTAAATGTTCTAGCAGTGTCAGACCTTCCGTTTGCGTTAAAATAGCCATTTTGGTCAAATTCAACTGTGAGGGCGCTTTTGCCATTTAAAGGCAGATACGCTTTCCGATTGCGATCATTCAAAATTTATTCTAAAGGTAATAATTGATAGTGCTTACTCAAGAAATTTGAGCTCTTTAAACTAAACGGTTTCACTGTGGCACCCATTTAATTGGAACATAGCATTACGTAATTTTGTCCCATAGGCTTGTGTGGGGGTCAAC
>JXSR01S000680.1:12223-24611 GCA_000969725.1 Ophiothrix spiculata | reverse complement strand
ATTTTTGTGTGGGTGTGTTGTGTTTTTCTGAGACTTGTTTATTATTTGTATTTGAATTATTGAAATGAAAAACACGCATAAACCTTATATATCGTCTATAAACATCATCGAGCTTGTATTTATAGTGTAAAAATCATTATTTTTAAGTAATTAAAATAAAAAATGTCGAAAATACCATTTTCCCTTTTTTGTTTTCATTTAAATTTAGCAACAGCATGGGTTATAACTATACGTAAACGTCCTGAAAATTTGGTATTGATATCTTTTATACTTTTGAAGATATGGCAAAAAAACTAAATTTAGATCAAATATTTTGAATTTCGCTCAGACAATCAGGGAAAAAAGTAGTTGGAATACTACAGTCTTTTCAGGTGCATTCACCCGTTTAAAACACTAGAAATTGCAGTAAGAGATGGATAAAGTTGAAGGCAATGAAGAACTCTTCTCTTCTGACCATCCCCTTCCTCACCCCTGTTTCAATGTTGGATGTAAAGATGATCCTTGTGTTCGGATCAACATTGAGTGGGGGACGGGGAAAGCGTGCAAAATCAATGGCATTCACAGGTAATTGTGCCAAGACTTTCTTCCCTGATTGTGGGTTATTTTATACCAGTGTGCCAAAAATGATGTCAAAATACTTTTATAATGCTTAATCATAGAGTAGGGTGATTTGTCAAACTATTGAAAGTTGGAGTATTTAAAAAATTAAAGGTTTGTCAGTCGGAAAATAGTTGAATTGGACGAGTGGATAGGGTATATTCTCCCTTTCCAATAAGTTTTAATGTATGATTTATCCGCCCATCTTATTTGCATATTTGTATAATTAATAAGCTTTTTGTATAAAGCTCATTAATTATGCAAATATGTAAATTAGATGGCCAGGTAAATCAAATGTAAATGTTTTAGACCATAGAAAGACATTGGCCAAGTTTCATGACCAAATTATGTAAAATACTGATATTGATAAAATATTGGCAAATGTGAATATTAAAGAGCACATTGCCAATATTGCTCATTAACTTTATCAATATATTGGCAAAAACAATAGAATACAAAGAAACTAAAAACATGCATATCTTGACAACCGTACGTCATATTTCCTTCAAACAAAAACCATTTTACTCAACACGTTGAACTTCACTTGTTCAAATCAAATGACTCTAAATTCAGCTTCAATTTTCCAGAAACAACCTATTGAATGGGTCAAACTAAAAATATCTTACCAGTAAGTGCATAAGGTGTTTTAGAATCCCGTTAGTGCACAACGGTGGATCCATATGGACCCTGGATTTTGATCGCTTTAAAAGAAATGTTTTCCATATTATTTTTCTTTAAAACTGTACACAGTATTACATAACCTCAATTAAATTCATATAAAACAAAAAAGATAAAAATCCGTCAGTTTGTTTCAAAATGGCGGCTAGATTTTTAATTTGTGTCAAATGTTCATTTTTTCCCAAAAATTTGGCTCATAATAGCAGATAATAATTACAAATACATTGCTGAAATAAAAATTTGAAAAAGTTGTTTCGTTTTGGTTTTAGGGACAAAACTAAATTTGAACAACGCCATCATTTTACCAGTTTGTGCTAATTATCTCACAAACGACGTGACCGATTTGAATATTTTCCCACTAAAACATGCACAACCCCTACCTTGATAAGTACATAAAACAGATTTATTGGGTTATGTTGCGTTTATGCTTTATTAGGTTATGTTGCGTTTATGCGCTTCGCGCAAAAAACAACCCCCAGCCCTTATGCACTTAAGTGTTAAATCTTATCCGTGATAACCACAAGCAAAAACTGAAAAAGATGTAGACCTATGAATTCATCTAACAATAGAATAAACAATAAACAGGTAGTGTTTTAATTCAATTAATATTAAAGAAGAAAAAATGAATGGGGCGTGAAAAGGTGCATTTTTAAACAATTACGACGATATTTTCTTTAGCACCTTAATAACACTTCTTCCGTCCGAAATATTGGCCCATGTTTATTTTTTTTTATCTCATTTTTATCCTTTTAAAAGACGTAAGAAGCCATTTATAAACACTATTGTCCAACGGTCATCTATCCACTTAACGTACTCATCTGACCAGTGTTGATTAAGCTGCCTAATGGTGACCACGAAACAACCACTCCAAAGCTTTATAAACTGAGAGGTGAGTGATAGGAGATTTCATTTTATTTCTTTAATTGACTTATTAAATTCAGGATATTGCAGATTTCATTAGCAACTTAAGATATCTTGATGACATGTCAAATTGTTAAAGACGTTTTAATATTTTAACTGTTTAAACAAATGCGGCTATATATAGGAATTTATTAGGAAGATAGGAAGATTTTAGGAAGATAAACAAATTATAGGTCATTTATTTGAGTCTAAGGATCCTGGTAATTGCTGCTTTACAGTTTTTTTAAAAAGGTCATATCACATTTTTATATATTTCGTTATCATCAATATCTAATATGATCATAACACTACGATTCCTGTCCAAGTTCATTGGATAAATATGCGCGTACAGACATCGGTTTGGTCTTTCCAAATTGTAATTTATTATTAGTATTATTAGCCAACTTGCAAATTCACAATCCTAAACTCAAAATTGGATTCAAGATGCACAAAAACATGAAAAAAAAACTTTGAAAGTTAACCTAAATTAATATTTAATGCGAGTTGAAACACTGTTGAGGAATTCAGATGTCTAAGTGATATTTAGGATAAAGAATCATGGTGCATTGTGGGGCGACTTCAGATTCATCCCGTGCTAATAAAAAGTAATATAGCAATGTATGTTAAACAATTGACAGGATTAATCAAACAAGTACAGAATGGTGGAAAGGCATTTGTTTTAATCAAATTAAACGCTGAACAAGTCACTCGAATTGATTATGGTTTCATTGAGTTTCATTGCAACCGCGATGAATGATTCTAATATACAATATGTCGTGCGTGGAGATTAACACATTGGTAGACAAATAAAGTCTAAATTTTTTCGGGAAATCTGCAAGTTATTACTGGTGGTCTATTTTCGACGATCAAACCCATATTCAAACGGATTAATGGTTAATAAGTATTAAGTGATACTGGCATTTTTTGATATGATTAGACTTTATTTCATTTTCTGCACACTGCAATCTGATTCGCGCCTTTCTATTTTTAATTTCCTATAGGATTTGATAAATACTGAAAGGTATACTTAATCTCCGATACAAAATGCTTGCAACGCTTGTTGGTGTTATTGTCAGTATTGAGGCATTCTTGTGTGAGGATGCAGATACTATTTTGATTGGGAATATGGGTGTGCTATTGCGTTTTATTTTTGCAAATATTGATTTGATGTTTCCATGGCCCAAGGGCAGGATTGGTTTGGTTCTCATCAATTGCATCAATCTGGTTTACTTACAAAGTTTATTTTGAGCCTTAACTCCGACTGTGTTGGTTCATTGAAAAATATCGTTGAAAGGCCTCATTGGATGAGATCTTAAAACGGATTCGGGAACTAAAGCAAAAAAAAATCAACTACAGAAGAGACGGCAAACATAGAGGGAATAAGATATTTGGACAATATATTTATTGCCTATAACTTTAATTTTGTAAAGTAATGTAGGATTAAAGGTGGTTTTAGGGTTGGGATTTATGTTAGGGTAAAATCGTTTTATAGGGTCAAGAATTTCATGAAACCTATTAAGGAAAATTATACTTAATTTAAAGGGATATGTTTATAGATAGGTATTCCAAACTAGTGACAAATTTAACATACCCTTTTCCCATATCTAAATTAAGGGCATCACCCATCACCTACATATAGCAATTGTAAAGTTTAATTCTCATACCGTGAGCCAAATTAATGTTACAGGCAAAAATGTGTCTGAGAGTGGCCCATAGAAACATATAGGATATTTATTTTTTGTAACAAAATATTCCAGTAATTCAGTACTTTTATGACAATGTCTCTTTAGTTAAACATAATATGGGCGTGAAAATTTAGAGGGTTATGAGAATAAATCTTATGTGTTGTCATGTGGTATCAAAATCTCCAAGTTAATTCTATGAGTGAAAGTGATCGGAATATACACCTTTAAAAGTAACTTTGTTCATCGAATATTTGAAACATTAGATATCAAAGTGACTACATTCTTAAATGAGCAAATTGTACTGAATCTTGGTCAGTTGAAATGCTCATCCTAATGCCAATGACCTCATGGGTTTGTTAGGTAAAGCAGGAATTGCGTGTTAGATGTCGTCTGATGATCACATTAGTAGGAATATTATACAATTGAAGTCAAATCAAGAGGGACATAGAGGGATTAAGTCTGTCTTCTGCAAATTAGACATATAGTGTAACATTTTATCACGTTGTATATATGTCAATGTAGGACAAAGGAAGGGAACCGGTATAGAGAGTTGTGAAGAGTTTTGATACCCAATTCCAGAAAATGTATCGAATATGAATTTCTTACACAATGAATCACAAATAACCATGGCCCGGATCCATGGCAGCATTGGCCACAAAAAGCCACTTATCATGTCGTCGGCATATTGACATAGTGGCGAATGACGATTTTGGGGCAAAATGAGTTAAACTTATTTTCATGTTCTATGAACAAAGATCTTCATTTCCTGATATTTTGAGATCAAATATGTAATTGATTAATCCTTAATGAAACTAATGAATGGGGTCGTATCACGGAAATACCGCTACTTCCGGTAGTTTTATATCGACGTATGATGATACGTCGTTATGTTTATTGACGTTAGCAGAAAGCGGCTAATACAAATCTATACAAAATATCTCTGGCACGGCGTATCATGATACGTCAGTATGTCTATTCACCAATGTTCACATATGGCAAACGCATTTAAGGGTGACGTAAGTGTCGTATCTGAGGTTTCACATTCGCTTTCAATATATACATACCGTCGTATCAGGTGACGTATATCAAATTTCTGTGCACAAAAGATAGGAAGTTTGATTTTTGGAAAAATAGACATAATGTCGTATGAGTTTGTGACTCAATTGTTCATAAGAATTGACCATGACATTGTTTTATTTGTCCTTATCATACACACGAAACTTCAATTTATCATTTGATGTAAAAATCATAGTCACATTCTTGTTTTTCTTCCTGCAATGATAGATTAAAAATTGCAAAATCTTAAATTGCGATTATCTCAGAAGTGCATTTTTGCAGATACGCCACTATGTCTATTCAACGACGATGTTATTGTTAAGATGATAAATTGGCCCAAGATCAAATAACGACACTTCCGGTTTATTATGCCCTCATATGCTAAATTGCTAATTACATTCCGTCCGAATGTAGGATAATTCGAATTTCGTAAATATGATTTGATTGATTTTATTATTTGTTATTGTTAGTAATCTAAGGTGATGCATGGTCCTCAGGCCTTAGGCTTTATGATGCATCTACCCCCGGCATCTACCGCATCACATTGTTTATATTTGTAGACCAGAAGTTTGAATTTAAAGTTGGTGTATTTTATATTTTGTCATTTTCTATCTTGTGGAGGTGATAACTCAATTTTGACAAAATGGTCAGTTATGGCTCTACTTCTAAAAAAGGTGATCTTCAATGTACCAGGTAGATTGGATTTCCAAAGAGTACGCATCTTATTGCAAACTTCCACGCATACTCCACGCAAGGGCTTTTCGGACGTGAAAATATTTTCCGTCTCATCCACCCAAGAACCAAGATACTGGAAGTCTTTACCCTGCTTTAATGTGCTGCCCTCCACAGTAGACATTGTGACATCAGCTTTGGTGTTGTATGCCATGAATTGGTTTTCTTAAGCATTCATCACAAGACCACCAGTCGCAGCGGCATTCTCAACCCTGGTCAGCAATTCATGTGCCTGCTTTGGTGCAGCAATGTCGTCAGCGAAGTCCAAGTCAGTAATGACTTCTCGAGGTTGTCTTCCACTTCTTCGTGGAGTTATTGTGAAACCCAGCTCAGCTAGATACTCTCCAATTGCAATTTGCATCACATAATCTAAGACAATTATGAATAGGTGTGGTCCAAAGGTATCACCGTGGAGCACTCCTGCTAGAATCTCTATTCACCATCCGGGGATAGAACCAATGCTTTTGTTTTGTTATACATGATATTGATTGCTTCAATAATGGCATTTGGGATCCCATATGCAGGGAGAATCTTCAACATTTTAGCTTGGTGTACTGAATCAAAAGCCTTCTTGAAGCCAATGAAGGTGATGACACATTCAAGTGTCTTATCCTTGATACCTTCGATAAGTCTTCTTAGAGCTATATGGGCTGTTGTTGAACGTTCAGCACGGAACCCATTTTGGTTTTGTCTTAACAAAGACTCAATATGAGGTCGAATGCCGTTGAGTATCAAGCGGTTGAAGATCTTTGCTGCTATAGATGTTAAGCTGATGCCCCTCCCTGTAGTTGGATGTCTTGCTGAGATTAATCCATAAATTTAATAAAACAATTATTTTTTATTCAGTATCTTTCAATTCCAAGATACAAAGATGACCAACAGGTTGCCCATTTGATGCTTTGTGGTCTGGCTTTAGGATAAGTTGGAAAATTCTTGAAGTGCTTGCATTTTGTGTGGAAGCCGCGGATTTCAGCGCACCATGCATAACCAATCATACAATATATACATCTTTCCACTCAAAACCTTGCACTTTTTCAGCTTCACAAAAAATGGCCCTAATTTGTTCTTACATTAATAGCCCTTGATTCGGAATATAGGTTGACACCGTGGTCAGTCACCCTTGTATTCGTGTGCACACCCATCTACCACCACCAATACATGGGGACGAAGATGAAAATACACACAGTTATTTATGATGACTCACCCCGAAAAGGGGGACTTTGCGACAGAACACTTTTCGAGAAACTGATGAAAATAGGCAGCAAAAAATAAAGAAAATAATAAACATTTTCAGCAGATTTTCTGTTGTATAATTGATTGCCTTGATCAATTTCACAAATGAAGAGTTGACTTGCAAAACGGCTTGTATCCATTTTGCACCTTTTGAGAAAAGGGCAAAAAACTGCTAGGACATCAAAATTTGTCGCAAAATTCCTGATAATGGTTTTAGTAATTTTGTATGAATATGTCTTTAAAAATATGGTGTCATTTAGATAATTCATCATATAGTTTCTTATTAATTGGCTATTGATTTTTTGCTGAAAATGGATGTTTGCAGGGAAACTCATCGAATGTCAACCTAGGAATCACCTATTTTCAAAATTTTTGTAAAAATTTCTTATTCAATTCTTCATTAGGCTAAGATGTACTTTATAAATACCAAATTTCGACATCAGGTTATGTTTAATAAAAAAAAAGTTACCATATATGGGCATTATGCCCTTTTATGCCCAAATATGGACATTGTATAAAAGTAACATTTTCGGGATTTTAACTCTTTTCGCGAGATTTTTTCAACAATTTTTTTTTTGCCAGGATGATGCACAAGTTTAAGGTCTGTAAGAATCTATCAAACACTCATTTTTGAAAAAATGGTCTCTAAGCCGTTTTGCAATTCAGCTCTTCAAGTAAGGTGTCATTTTAAGGTTTAGAAAATGCTCTAACTGATGAAAATGATAAAATCAAAATTGATATCATCTGCAAAGTCCCCCCTTCGGGGTGAGCCATCACATTTAAGAAACCATGATCTCTAGTAACAAAATGTATCTCTTAATTATATGTTTTATTTCGACTAAAACAGTAGATAAAAATCAAAATTGTATTGACTATTTTACAGAATTGGACAAGGAGGCTAGAAGAATCGGAAGGTTTGTAATGTGCTGAACGTTGTTCAACTGTAGACTAAATCATTAATTTGTGTTTGATTTTATCAACACCTTTTAAAATGCATTCATCTCCGGGTTTCAGTAGCTTATTAAATTGAAGGAAATTGTAACTATATTATTAGAACAAAAGATCAAAACTGTGAACTGATTTTTGCGGTACATCGACCCGGGACCTTTCCACTGAGATTTGACATGATAAAATCATATTTTGACTTACAGATTTCCCTTAATTTTAGTGTAAGAAAACACAGATTCTCATGTGATAGCACACCAGGTTATGATAAACATAAGCTGAAAATGATAAATGACGAGCTTTGGCATGATAAAATCATACTTAGTGTTAGAGATTTCCCTTAATTTTAGCGTAAGAAAACAAATAAATTCTTTGAACAGTTTGCATACCTGGTACCTGGCTTGATGAAAAGATTAAGCATTTCTTCAGGTAAAACATGCTGAGGGTGTCAGCGTTTGACCAAAGGAGTAGGTTTGATTTTAAAAAGTTTGATTTATATTTTGATATTTTTTCAAGACAAAATAGATGTTGACGTATATATATTAATGCACGTCGTGAGTGATCGAACTGTTTCTTTCAAACAAAATCAAATTCTATGCCCTAGCTTCGATTGACCTTTTATCATTTGTTGCAACTTTTATTTTGTGTATACAAGTAATTTGAGATATGAGACTAGAAAGTTACGGGGCTGCCCCAAGTCTAGAATAAGAAGTTTGTTGTCATTTTTTCTAATATAAAAGCAATCAGCATATGCATTATATATATCAATCCTGGTTTAACATCACAGCAACATCTAAATAATTCAATACTTAAAAGTGTTTTACCTGCAAAACTGATACTTTTGTCCATGTTGTTTCCATAGGGTATAACTACTTAACCCATCTTTTTCCGTTTGCCGGATGCGTTCTTCAAGACCTTTTTACAAACACCTCTTTCCTGAGCAATACCATGAAGGTATCATTGTGGATAACACTTTTAGAACAGACAAGATCACGAAGGGTCAAAGAATGCTTTGGTCAGAGGTATTGCACTCTTTCACTTTTGGGTACCTCTTCCGCACACTTTAACTTTGTCCATGATGTATCTCAAAAGTGGATCTTTCCGTCAGGTTTGGGGGGGTTAATGAGAGGGTTTAGTGGTGAAACATATCTGAAATGAAAAAAACTGGGATGAGGTCTGCTAATTGGACTATGTTTCATTACTAAGCCTCTCATTACGACCAGTACAAAAAATCATTGGAAGCAAGGCATGATGGGAAGCTCCTGATATCGTCTTTTGTGTATCTCAGCTATCACACACTATGCTTAGGCTTCAGATGTGTGAAATTCGCATAATATTATCTATATCACGTCAGATTCAAGTGAAAAAATATACAGTTAGAACAAATTAAACATTTATTAGCCTGATGAAATGAGTATACTAACATCAGCGGAAACAAGAGCTTAACTGTGTTAATTGTTGCAACTCTCTCAGCCTATTAGATGTCTGTAGGGACAAATGTAAGACATTAGTATCCCTCTCCAGTGAAATCATATTTCATCATGTGAAATGTCAAACCGTGCCATTTGAAATTAAATTATTTCTCATAATTGCTTCAGGCGAGATGTTTGATGAATTTTATTGTTCATGTGTTATTAAAATAGGGTCTACTTTAGCCTTGAGTAAAAAATCATCGATTCAACGACTATATAGAATAAAATACTTTCCGAAATGCAGATAATCATTGCAGGCAAACAAGTAATCTTGTTTCGAACTGGAAATCGAGTACTTCAGAAGGCAGGGTGTCCCAGAATAAACCTTACAATTTTTGCGTGCAATTTTCATGGGTTTAACGAAAGTATGTAAAGATTGCATTTTATAGCCCATGAGTTGACATTTTAGATACCGTTTGTTTCATTTCAATCAGTAGTATACAACAAAAGTTATTTTGTATCAAACTTTTAGGTGAATTTATGTCTGGTCCAATTTCATGATTATTGGCCATAAAGTAAGGGTGTTTCTGAATGGAATAAAAATGAGTCCCCTTGGAAAACTTATCATATCTGTCTTACTTTTACATCAAATTTGTTCATTTTTCAGCATAGATAAAAGAAAGCATGTGCGTAGTAAATAAGTAAACATCGTTACGGTTGAGTGAACAGATCAATGACAATACTCAATAGAGCTTCATTCAAGGGGAACTTACAAACTCGTGAAATTGGACCAGCAAATTTAACATTCAATAATTGACAAAGCATAACTTTTGTTGTACATTACCGATTGAAATGAAATAAACGGTATCTAAAAGTTCAATTCATGGGCTATAAAATGCGATATTTACATACTTTCGAACTATCCGTTAAAACCATGAAAATTGCACGCAAAGATTGTAAGGTTTATTCTGGGACACACTGTAGAGGAACGACGTTGAACATTGGTCTATCTATGCATGCAACGCCGATTTGTAAAGAATGCTCGATTAAAAAAAAAACTCCCTCCAAATTCTATTCTTGTAAATTGATCAATTACACGCAAAGAGTCACCATCAATAGCAAATGAGTACAGGGTCCGTAGTTACTGTTATACGGAATCCAATCATGCAATGGGTCAATAAAGCTATCATGTGCCGTTACGTTGAAATTGAATAGCCCTTAATCTTAGTGTTATAGCTCCCGGCTTCATGTACTAGCGGTGTGTATTGATAATGTTTGGGGTGTACCCTCAGTGTGTCGTTAAGGAGTTAGCAATTAGAATTGATTTCAGACGTAATTTTCTAAAATTACCCGTGAAAGCTTGAGAAAACAATAAAATAAATAAGAAATATAACAAGTGATTTTGCTCTGAAGAATTACATTTTCGACCGTATCTTTTGAACGGAAAAGCAAAATCTATGCCCCCGGTTGACGTCAAACAAAAAGCATCTGAAAAGTAATTTTTCTGTTAATTCTAACCTGAAGTTTTTATTTTTTGCCTTCCACAGGGGTAATTCCACCTTAACGAAAAAAACCTGGCACCACACCTGGTTACATTACCTCTTCGGACAAGCTTGTTGGTTACTCTTCTTTGGGATCAAATAGCTCATGAAGCAGTGCTAGAGATATGTTATGTCTACACTGAAAATTTTGTTTCATCATTTGACAAATAATAAGTTGTCATGAATATGGTCTAGTATGACAAACTATAATTTGTCGTGGAATTCGTCATACAAGTATTGAACGACGAATTATAATTAGTCATGAAAAATGGTCTAGTATGACGACTTCCTCATGACAATTAGTCATGCTGAAAAATTAGTTTGTCATGAGAAAAAAATAATTTGTCATGCACAAAAATTAATTTGTCATGCAAGAAGAATAATTTGTCACTTAATTTGTCAAGCGACACTAGTTTTCAAGAGGTTTTGTTTTCGGTAGACTAATTCCATTTAGGTATGGCTCAATCCATGTGAAATCAACGAGACGAAACATTCAGGTTCTGCTTGCAGGTTTTGCAATGGCTGTCTGGTCTAGTCCATCCAGATGGACCTCGCAAACGAACGCTTCACGTTCGCCTAAGGCGCTCACTTATGAGGTCCATCTAGATGGACTAGTCTGGTCAGAATCTGATGATGAAGAATGAGTACGCTTAAGTATGAGTACGGGAATTCTGAGTCCAGTAGTGTTGTTCTGTCCGACTCCGAATCCAAAGTTAATCGGAATGTGATGATAGGCTAGGCACAAACCTAACCTGGAATTAAAGAGTTGTTCTATCCGAATCGAAAGAGGTGTTGTCGCTAATTGTCCTTCTGTGCAATCGACTCGAGAATAAAACGCCACGCCACTTCTTGAAGGTACAGAAACCCGTTATATACGATATCGTTCGTGATGCAAATTCGTCAGCTCTCAGGTATGGTTAGTCGTGCTCAAAGAGAAGTTTGTCAACATAGCTTGTCATGCCTTCATTAGTTTGTCTTGACCTTGGCTCATGACAATGTGCATTTGTCAATTAACGAAAAGTACATTTGTCAATCGTTCAAACTCGTCCTTCAGAGATTTGTAATTCGTACAGTTTGTCCTGCATTTGTTTTCGTTTGGCATACGCCCGCAAATATCGTCAAGCGACAAATAAGGGGAAATTCCCTTGCATGACTAATTTATAACCCCTGTGTGACGACCTTTCCACCACGTTTGACGAAATAATGTTTCCAGTGTAGATAGCAATGGAGATACCTAAATTATACCCTAATTTTTGATCGCTGGGTCGTACGTCTTGTGAAGATTATGTTTAAGGCCCCTCCGAGAAGGGAATGTTCCACCCTACGGACATAGATGGCTTCTTTGACTCCTCTTTAAAACCATTTTTGCCAAGATGTGTTCGGACTGTTTGAGATGTGAATATCACACGGCCTAATGATGCTCCTTGGATGACGGGCGATCAAGAAAAAGTAAGTACGGATGACCATAATATTTTGTTAAGCAAGTATTCAGTTGATTTACTCAGAATGACCTTATCCAGAAAACATTTACTAAAGAAATACAAATGTTTTAGAAAGTAAAAATACACCTTAAAAACGAAACCATATATAGATCACCGAAGATCGAAAG